>JAXCGZ010003843.1:0-15000 GCA_037179515.1 Halocaridina rubra
TTGATACTAAAGCTAAGTTATTATCGGTTATAGATTAATTCTGAAAAAAATAGGGTCGTATCGTCGTGTTGGCTAGTGCATGTTTTCTCCATATTTCAAAATTTTATATAAAAAAAATGAGCAAATCTCCCTTTCTTGGCTGATATTGCTTTGGTTTCAGGGAATGATTGCGAGCGTGTTTGAAATAAAACTTGTGTCATCGATTAAATATAAACTCTTAAAAGAAAAATATGAAGATAAGTGTAGAACCATCGTGGCAGGTGTGCATGTTTAGACCATATTTCATAATTTTATATTAAAAATATCATGTCTCCTTTTTCTGCCTGACCTTGCGCTGGTCTCAGGGAAAGTTTATGGGCTTGTTTATTATCGTGAATAGACGGCTCTCATAATATTTGACTTTCGGGGTAAACTCCACATGGGGTCTTTAGGTGAATTTTATTATAAACTATCAAACTGGAATATTGCAACCACATATACTCACCTTTGGCAGAATTCAGTTTGTTACGACTTCATCATGTCGATATATGTTTATTGGATAGCTTAATAGATATAGTCATCTGCATATAGAAAGATAAATAAATGGATATGCAATATTCGTTTCGAATGCTGACTTTCAAAATTTGCTTTTGATATCGTTAAGTATTTTGGAATATATATATAATATATATATATATATATATATATATATATATATATATATATATATATATATATATATATATATATATATAGATAGATAGATAGATAATAGAAAGGTGTGTAATATATATATATGTATGTATGTATATATATATATATGTATGTATATATTTATATATATATATATATATATATATATATATATATATATATATATATATATATATATACAAATAGATAGATAGATAGATAGATAGATAGATAGATAGATAGATAGATAGATAGATAGATAGAGAGAGAGAGAGAGAGAGAGAGAGAGAGAGAGAGAGAGAGAGAGAGAGAGAGAGAGAGAGAGAGAGAGAGAGAGAGAGAGAGAGAGAGAGAGAGAATTCCACAGTTCATTGGGAGTGAGAGAGAAAGGTCTGTTTTTTAATGAAGTAGCGAGAGCACCTTTGCCTCTTCTACTTCTTTTAATGTCTTTGGGAGAAATATAATTTTCATTTACATTCCTTCTGTCTCTGCTAATATATTTCAAGTAAACATGGTTGTAAATGTTAACCATTTGGTTTCTGCAGTATTTACGCATTTTATTGGAAGGGTTTTTTAAATATACAGGCATTAAAGTTTTTTGAAATGTCGATTCATAGTTTCATATTGACGAGAGAAGCTCTTCAAAAATTCTCGTTGAATATAGCTAAAACATCATGAATCATAATGTCAAAAGTTGGTTTATCTGTGTCAGATTATTTCATGATGTGGGAATAAGATGCGTGCAATATATTTTTCATCGCTATTTCAACACCTTTATCTCTCTCAGAACATGTGTCGTTATGATTATATCTGTCTCTCTCCGTTGAAGTTCCTTTGGCGTTCTCTGATCTAGATATTTTACGGGGCTTCTGTTAGTGTATCAGTATATAGACTCCTTAAGCATTCTAGGAACAAGATATACCATTCTATAAAGTTATCGGTGTTTATCATCGTTTGGGAGTATCAGAATATGCATTTATACTTTTATCAGTGTATAAGTAATTAAACTCGCTTCCATTGCCATCGGGATAAGATGTGTCAAGATGCTAGGAATATATTTCATATGTATTCTTTGTAAAATGACCAATTTACGCCCTCGTTAAAACTTTATAAATACTTTTAGGCAACTCAAAGTGTACCAGACCCCTTTCCATCAGACTTGTCTATAGAATGTTTAGTAACCAGGGTAATGCAAGAAAAATGAAGGGATAAATAAAAGATGCGTTTGCTATTTTTACAGCATATTTATTTATGTTCTTAATATAGAAAACAAAACAATGGCGTTACTTACCCGTCTTTAGAATAATGAGACAACTTACCTGAAATACTCCGATGTGTCACTGCTCTCTTGGCAGTGTCAGAGCAAGAATGAGAGTAATGTGCGTAATGTTCAATCTCATCCAGAGTTACTAAGAGTACTTTTTTAAGTACTCTTATGTACATATAAAAAAGAAGACACAAAAATGGTCAAACGAGAAAATATACGAAAAAGAAAATGAAGATGAATATTAAGGAAAAAGGAACTAGACTTGATAGCGAGTGGACTGAATTTCAGATATAAGAAATAGTTTGTTACCAGGAGATGCATTCAGGATACAAAAATGGCCAAAATTTGTACGTTGAAGGGTCAAAAATTGTCTTCCTTTCAATTAATGATGCTACTAAAAAAAGTTAAGATATATAAATGACAAAATATATTACGTGGGAATATAAGAGACAGGCCTCCATTTTTAGCCCTGGCGATATCTTATGAAGAACTCAAAGTGTTGTACGAGTAACTTCGGATAGACAGGATGGTGGTTTGGACGAAGTCTGTTAATGGATGAACAGTGTTCCTCTGAAGATAGCTATTAGGCATTTGTTCGTATCACATGGCCATCCAGATGTCAAACACAATTTGTGTATATGGCGAGAGCATTTACATACCGTCGGTTACTGGCCTGTGAAAGAGAAGGAGAGGGGTTACGTAATGAATCAGAGGGGAAAACACTGACTGTTACTGTGTTGATACGGGGAGAGGTAATTTATCGGATAAGCGATGACTGTTATTATGGAAAACGTTGGAGAGGGAGGATAGTTATTAATTCAGCGGGCAAATGATAATATTTACAGGAAAAACTAAAAAATAATAGAAGGAAATATATGTGGGAGAGTTTTTTTTTAGTGGAAATTATAAGAGTTTGGCGCGAAACGGAGAGGGCTAAAAGTTAATGAGTCAAAGGGAAATACATTGTGTGTTTGTAGAAGCTTAAAAGGAAAGGGAGACGTAATGATTCATGGAATAAACCGATAAATATTATTAGAGTGAGAGGGAGAAGAAAGAATAACGATAAATGTAATTACGGATAAAGACAGTTAGGAAGGAGAATAAATACCAAGGGGGAAAAAGTACGAGTGTTAGTATGGGAGAGACAGAGAAGGAAGAATATGAATAATTCAGAGGGAAAATGTCATGAGATACAAAATAACTTGAATAGTAAAAAGGACGGCTTTAATTCCGGAAATTTACTTATTATGAACGACATCCTCGTCTATAATAAAAAAGAAAAGAAACAGAAAACACTGATTGCATAACTCTTTCTGCTATATTACATATTTTACTTTTGGGGAAAGTTCTGATTAACAAATCAGAGTAACCTATTACACATTTTCAGTGAAGAGTTAATCATAGAACTGTAGAAGTTAGTATATACACCTTTAATTGGTCTAAAATAGAAGTTACTGATAAAAAACCGTTCTTTGTTCACTCGCTAAAATATAGTTTCTTTTACAAAGACAGAAATAATAAGTATGAAAAATAAGATTTATCATATACAATACCGGATAAAAAATAAATTAACATCTTTCCTGTGTTCAAAAATAAAAAAATAAGAGATAAAAGAATAAAAAAAAATATTGAGGTCAGCAATATTTAGTATAAAATCATACCCAGACAGAAAATATAAGTATACTGGTCGTAAAACCTTTTACTTTTGGGAACCTGCTGTATATTATGCCTTACAAATCACTTCTATCGAGTCCAAAGGAGATTATTTGGCGTAACTTCAGGTATTTGACTTCGTGCAGATGTTGGTTGCCCATACATCCTTTTTTCATAAGGAAAAATGTGTCTCCACAAGACCTTGCAACATAGATAAACATATTCAGCTGTTGATGGGTTTCTCTCTTCATGTCCCCTCGGTGCCGTTCATACTACATACCTGGTGGGAGGGAGAAAAAATTTATTTAGTTTTTAACATAAACACACCTTCATAAACAGATAGTGTTCTGTCTGTCTGTCTGTCTGTTTCTACATACATACATGCATACATACATACATACATACATACATACATACATACATACCTGCGTACGTACATGCGTGCGTATGCACGTACGTATGTACGTACGCATATGCATCCATCCATACATCCATCCATCCATCCATCCATACATACATACATACATACATACATACATACATACATACATACATACATACATACATACATACATACATACGTATTTTAAATATTTTATTGTATCAAATAAACTTTGTCAAAATGTAGTTTTAATAAGGTAAATTACTTAAAGTTTTCAATTGTTTTAATGCAGTCTGGAATGCAAGCTTCGTTAAAAATATCGATTATATTTATCTGCAGAAAGTAATAAATTGAATACATGAATATTTGAGAGCAATTTAGAAACCTATTCATATTAATGATAGAATACTTAAAAAAATATAATTGTTTCCTTACATTTCATACTGAAGGTTTCATTAAATTATAAATACATAATATACATCTATAGAAAGCCACGATTTGAAGCAGTTCCCAGAACCATGAGACAAAATAGAATCAGATATTTCTTTATAGTGGTTGTACAATGTCAAATGAGTTACCTCACGTATACAAACAGCCGCTGAAGGTTGTTTCACAGAGCTTTAATGATGAAGTCAAAGAGAGAGAAAGAAAGAGAGAGAGAGAGAGAGAGAGAGAGAGAGAGAGAGAGAGAGAGAGAGAGAGAGAGAGAGAGAGAGAGAGAGAGAGAGAGAGAGAGAGCAAGGCCCCATTTTGGCAAAACTTCTAGGCACCCTCCTTGAGAATATGGCCCTCCACATAGTGCCAGCTGTGCCAAACCCTTATGAGGGTGTGAGAGAAGCAGTCTGAGACGAGCACAAGGAGGCAAGAGAATGCCAAAAGAGGCAATCGAAATCTTGTGACTAATTTTGCTCCCCTTTGGATGACTAGGTGTCGAGTGGGGTGGTGGTGACTGTGGTGGTTGGGAGGAAAACGAGGGCGGGGGTGGGGTAGAGGTAGAGAGAGTTCAGCGTTAGTCATAAATTTGGAAGAGAGATAATGACTCATTTCTCTCTCTCTCTCTCTCTCTCTCTCTCTCTCTCTCTCTCTCTCTCTCTCTCTCTCTCTCTCTCTCTCTCTCTCTCTCTCCTTAATAAATTACTCACCTTCCTTTCTTCCTTAAAAATACTCCTTTCAGTCCATATACTGTATTCCTCAATTTCAATAAAGTGTCCATTGGTTTCCTTTGCCTTTTGTGTGAATTGTAGTCACTTTTGTCCCTAGTTTTCTCTCTCAATTTTTGTCATTTAACAATGTATATATATCCAGTAATCCATTATTTCTTACGAAGTTCTTTGTATAGAGATGAAGGCTCTCACGAACATTGGGTACGTTAAATATGCATGTGAAACTAACATGATTTTAAGAATATTTTGATGTCTTTAGCGAACTATCAGTTAAGCATCATATTCTTTCTCTCTGTTATTATCTAAAATATTTTAATTCGCGGCTCAAACTTCACTCAAAAAACACTCCATGTTTTATCACCTTTTTCGATCATATTTTTTCTTCAATCATTCCTCCAATAGAAAACTTGGAGAATCACTGTTTTCGTTCTCAATATATCAGGTATTTAATCCCGTTTACGCTAATTTACGATAGTTTTCGTTATTTGGTAAGTATATGAATTATCTAAATAATTATTCTCTCAGTCGCATACAATTTTTGAGATTTGACATTTATCATGTCTCTTAGACGTTATTGTCATATTAATGTAACATTTACAATTTTCCAAGAGTGGAAAAAAGACAAACTTTTTATTGCAGAAATGAAAACAAGGGAATAATACCCAGGACTAAACATTTGCGAGATTAATTTCCACACGATAATCTTGTATTGCTATTTTACAACCTGTACTTAATGACTTTTCTCTCTCTCGCTTATCTGTCAAGTTGGAGTATTTCATTCACGTAGAGCACCTTGTGAACTAAATGTAACTACCTTCCACGATCCCCAAATGGGAAGTGAGCCACTATGAGCTATTGTAAGAGCTTTTGTAGCTGTAGTAAGGAAAGTAAACCCGCCCACGTCATACCATCTATGCAGTGGCATTTCACCAATGGGAGCTCAGTACTTGTCAGAGGGAAGAGAGTGGCCTTCTCTGACGAATCACAGTAGATTAAAACATTCTTGGCCGTGACGTAACACTTATGACTCCTCCCTTTGACCACTCCCACTGTTCTCCCTGAGTCATTTTTGCATTTACACTACTCTGACTCATAAGCAGTATTACTTTAATGTTTATTTTTCTTTTGAATAGGCACTATGCTCCCAGGGCTAAAAATAAGCAATGACTTCACCATGAGAGAGTAACGACTTTTTTTGTCCTTTAGGCAGCAGAGTGAACATCATATCCTAACAATGTGTTTTCTTTTCCACATATGTAACTGGTGATGTCCCTTTGGTTTATTTTCTTTATTTAGCGCTGACATATACTGGACTGACTATTTTCAGGCTCTTTCGTAGAAGAGGAAGATCATGCAAGACTTACACGTAGGACAAAGGAACAGGAAGCCAGGCGATATCGTTGGCTTTCACCGAGTCCTGCAAGGTGGTACTCACGTAGTCCTGCAAGACCTGAAGATAAGCTTAGGAGAGTAAGTCATATAACTGATGAGGAACTGGAAAGAAAGAAGAAGGAAACGGCCCCATGGTTAGTTGAAAAACAAAGAGAAGACTTCAGTCATGCTGCACTTAAATTGAAGAAATCGACAGACAGGAAATTTGAAACAAAACCTCAAGAGAAATGGGAAATTCCTAAAATAGAACTCAAAAAGTCACAACCAAATAAATATGTTCCAGAAGAAAAGAAAATTGAACAGGTTCAGCTGACCCATGTTGAAAAACCAAAAATTGTGTTGCCTGATAGAAAAAGAGACAGCCAAAGCCCTGATTCAGACTATGATAATTATTATAATGATGAAGAAGATACAGCTGAATTCAATGATTTTGGAGAGGCTGAAATACCAAGTCATAAACCAAAGAGAAAGGGAAAGGTTCAGTTCCAAAAGGAAAGATATCAGAAGAAGCACCCTGGTAAGAATGGCCCAAGGGCAGACACAGGATTGCTTGATGGCTTAAAGAAAAATAGATGCAAAGAGCACGTAGAGGAGAAGGAGGATGAAGAGGTTCCTCCATGGAGAATAAAGAGAATACCTCCTGATGTAAATGATAAGGAAGACGTTGAACTGAAACCCTTTGATAGAAATGTAGAAATGAAAGAACATGATACGGAAGAAATGACACTGAAACCCTTGGATATAGACACGGATGGGGAAACAATAGAGCATGAAACCAAAGAGAGTCCTCTCATTCCTTATCCTTCGTCTGATAAGAATTACGAAACGCAAGACGTGTTTCCTAAAGCTAAACGGCCTCCCAAAGAGCGCTTGCAACCTGAAAAATTTGTGTTACCAAAGGTTCAACTTAAGAAAACTCACAGGAGACATTTGTTGCCACAAGATGATAAAGTGGAAGATACTGAACTTCATAACATACACACAAATAACATAGAAAATTTAAAGGAAGCAACAGCTATAGAAGAGGCAAAGGATACAGTTGAAAAAATAAAGCCCCCCAAAGACAGATGGAAACCTGATCAGAGTGAAGCGGAAAGTTGTGTACCTCCGTGGAGAGTAAAAGGAACAACCCCCAAAGCAGGAAAGGAAGATGTTGTTGCATTACAACCAGCAACACCTCATGAAGATATAACGAAGACAAATGATGTATCAGAAAAATCAATCAGAGAAAAAGAACCAGCATTTGAAGATGTTCAAATGATCCCACAACAAAAACCTAAACCTGAGAAGCCCTCCAAAGAGGTATTTTCTGTTCCAAAAGTGGAACTAAAGAAAACAACACCTAGAAAATTTGTTCCAGAGTCATCCAAATTGGAATCTGTAGAGCTTAGTCATTTTGAGAAACCCAAATCTCAAAAACCTGATAAAGGAAAACGTGAATGGAGTCCGTTACCCAATTCTGAGAAGCTCATTATGGAAGAGATTCCTGATGGAGAACCTGTAGATCTTGAATCATACGAAAAGACCAAGCCAAAGGAAAAATTAAAAGAGTCAAAAGATTCTGAGATAGCTAAGCAGGAACCTTTGGAGAATAAAATAAGTGCCTCTGATCAGGATTCAAAATCTAGGTTGAAAATTAAGAAGGAAAAAGAGGAGGAGCCCTCAACAGTTCCACCATGGAGAATTAAAAAACTTCCTCCAAAAGAGGAAAGCAAAGAGTCAGTAGATCTTAAACCATTCAAAAGAGAAAAAGATGGTGGTCATGTATTAAATGATCAGGATGAAATCAGAAAGACTGTAGGACCCACCACTCAAAAACCTAGTGATAATAGCTTTGAATATTTAGAAAATTTAGATTCAGGAAAGATTTCAGAGCCTACAAGAGATGAAATTCCTCTTCCTTCCGTGAGAGACACCGATTCTACACCAGATAATCAAGTGAAAGAAAAAGAACTCAAACCAGAAAAAGTTCAATTAAAGCCTTTAAAGAAAGCAAAATGGGATATTCCTCAAAAAGAAAAATACACTATTCCAAAAGTTGAATTAAAGAAAACGGCTCCCAGGAAATTTGTGCCTGAGAAAGTGGCATTAGAAAAGGTAGACCTTGATCATGTAGAAAAGCCAGAAAAAACAAAGGAAATCAAGGAGAAGAGAGAATGGAGTCCATTGCCAGACTATGACACATATGTCCCTGAAGATATTCCAGACAAAGAACCAACAGAACTGGAACAGTTTGAAAGATATGCATTTCCTGAAAAGGAAAGAGAATCTACTGCAGCCGAGAAAGATAAATATCAACGGACTCCAAAGGAAAAAGAGGAGCATGATGACAAAAGGCCGTTAAGAATTGGGAAGGGAAAACCCAAAGATAAAGACGAAGAGGAGCCAATTCAGTTCAAGCCTGTTAAAAGGTTACCAAAGCCTCCTGAAGAAGAACCAGAAAAACCACAACTGAAGCCTATTCTTAAGAAAAGGCCAGATGAAATAGCAAAAGAAAAGGCACCTCTCAGCAAAGGGAAGAAGCCTCTCAAAGAACTTCCGGAGAGGGAGCCATTCGAATTAGAACCATTTGATAAAACCAAAGTAGAGATTCCTGGAAAAGAATCAGTGCAATTAGAAAAGCCAGAAAAACTACAACCATTGCCAAAGGAACCCTCAGTTAAACAGGACTACATAACACCACCTACGGAAAAGGAAATACCACAAGAGGAGCCGGAAAAATCAAAGAAAGAAAGAGTGAGGCCAGATCAAGCAAAAGAGGAGACGGAGGTTCCATCTTGGAGGGTAAAGCGAATTCCACCTAAAGATGAAGAAAAAGAAGATATCAAGTTAAAACCTTTCAGAAAAGATAAACCTGAGGCCCCAAAACCCAAAACCAAAAGCAAAGGAAGAGAGCCTTTTGAGCCTATTTTGCCTGAACCAGAGCCTACTCCTCGGGAATCATATGAAAAACCCGAGAGAGAAAAAGGTCCTGGTGAAGTCTCTCCAACACCAACAGAAGACGAAGTCAAAAAGACAGAACCAGACACAATTACAAAAGATAAAGTAGATAGGAGGAAACCAGAAAAGGAAGAAGACCAAGAAGTACCATCATGGAGAATAAAGAGACTTCCACCAAAAGAAGAGGAAAAAGAAGCTATTACTCTTAAACCATTCAAGAAAGACAAAGTAGAAGAGCCTAAACCTAAGCCCAAAGAAAGACTTGGTAAACCACGGGAGCCAGTACTTGAACCAGAACCAACTCCTCTTGAGAAATATGTCCCACCAGATAAAGAACAAAATCAAGATGTTGCACCTAAAAAGCACGAAAAGGTGCGTGAACCCCGAAAACCAATTGAAAAAGAGGTTGAAACAGAGAAGCCTCAACTTAAACCAGCTCGAAAGATACCAAAAGAGAGAGAACCCAAGGAAGAATTTACCATTCCTAAAATTCCTCTTAAGAAAACTGAACAAAATGTATACGTACCTGAAAAAGTTACCCTAGAACCTGTGGATCTTGAGCACGTTGACAAGGCAGAAGAACCTAAACCTGATAGAGAAAAACGCGAATGGACTCCCGTACCAGATTATGATTCTTATGTTCCTGAAGAGATTCCGGATAAAGAACCAGTTGAACTTGAAAATTATGAAAAATATATCCCCCCTGATAAAGAAAGAGATGACGTGGAACCAGAGAAAGATAAATACCACAGAACACTCAAGGAGAAGGATAAGCCAGATGATAAGAAATCTATAAAATTAGGTAAAGGAAAGCCAAAAGCTGAAGTAGAGGAAGAGCCGATTAAGTTAACACCTATTAAACGTTTGCCTAAACCTCCTGAGGAAGAACCTGAAAAACCTCAATTGAAACCTATTCCTAAAAGAATACCAGAAACAGAGGAAAAACCAAAAACAGGTCTTAGAAAAGGAAAGCAACCATTCAAAGATATGCCTGAGAGAAAACCTGTAGAGTTGGAACCATTTGAAAAAACAGAACGAGAAATTCCCGAAAAAGAAAAAGTAGAACTTGTAAAACCTTCAAAGCCTGAATCTAAGCCCAAAGATATTCCAGAAAAGGAAGATAAAGTTCAGTTACCAGATGAAAAGACAGATACTCCGGAAGAACCAAGCAAAAATACAAAGGAAAGAACGAAGCCAGAAAAGAGAGAAGAAGAAACAGAGACTCCTGCTTGGAGGATAAAGCGATTACCACCCAAAGAGGAAGATAAGGAAGAAGTGAAATTGAAACCCTTCAAAAAGGATAAAAAGGAGGAGCCAAAACCAAAACCTAAAAGAAAAATTGGAAAGCCTTATGAGCCAGAAATACCAGAATCCGAACCTCCTCTACGTGAACCATATGAAAGAGATAGGAAAGAAAAGACTCCTGTCGAAGTTCCTAAGTCACCTGATGAGGTATGTACCGATGAACCTGAAGCAGACTTGGTTCCCAAAGATAAAAAGGAGAAGAAAATACCAGAAAAGGAAAAGGAGCCCGAGACACCATCTTGGAGAATAAAGAGGCTTCCCCCGAAAGAAGAAGAAAAAGAAGATATTACTCTTAAGCCATTTAAGAAAGATAAGCCACAGGAACCAAAACCTAAACAAAAGGACAAACTTGGTAAGCCTTACGTGCCGGAGATTCCAATGCCTGAGCCTTCACCACAGGAACCATTTGATAAACCTAAGAAAGAAAAATCTCCAAAAGAAATTTCCGAACCTGAGGTGCGAAAATCAGTTCCCTCTGAAGACGTTAAAGATAAACCTGATCAAAAACTTGTTCCTGAAAAGGAAGAGCCCGAGAAAGTGAAACTGAAACCAAGTAAAAAGCCTAGTAAGGAGAAACCTCTCACTGAGGAGTTTTCTATCCCTCATGTACCTCTCAGGAAAACAGAACAAAGAGAATTTGTGCCTGAGGAAGTGAAGCTGGAGAAAGTTGATCTTGAACATGTGGAGTTTCCTGAGGAAATTGAACCTGAAAGGGAGAAACGTGTTTGGAGCCCTCCACCAGAGTATGAAACATATGTTCCTGAAGAACTTCCTGATAAAGAGCCTGTTGAACTTGAGAAATATGAAAAATATACCCCTGAGCTAAAACCAGTGGATAAAAAAGAACCAGAAAATAGTAAATATCAACGAAAACCTAAGGATGAAGAAGAACCAACTGATGACAAGCCGTTAAAACTGGGTAAAGGAAAACCAAAACCTGAAACTGAAGAAGAACCATTTAAACTTAAGCCTGTCAAACGTTTACCAAAGCCTGACGAGGAACATGAGAAACCTCAGTTGAAGCCCGTCCCTAAAACTAAACCTGAACCTGAAGTAAAAGAAAAAGGTCCTATTAAGAAATCAAAAAGACCGCCAAAAGATATTCCAGAAAGGGAACCAGTAGAATTAAAACCATTTGAAAAGATTAAGCCTGACATTCCAACAAAAGAAAAGATTGACCTTGAAACTCCTGCTAAAACTTCTCCAGAACCAAAAGAAAAATCCCCTGAACCTGTGCATCCTAAATTAGCTGAAAAGGAACCAGTTCCCATACCCGAGGAAGAGAAGCCAAAGAAAGACAGAAAAAAGCCAAAGAAAGACGAAGAAGAAGTAGAGCCTCCATCTTGGAGGGTAAAGAAACTTCCGCCAAAAGAGGAGGAAAAAGAAATCATAAATCTAAAACCTTTCAAAAAGGAAAAGCCAACAGAGCCAAAACCTCCACCACAACCAAAGCCTAGAAAGCCCTATGAACCTAAGGTTCCAGAGCCAGAGAAACCCCCACTTGAACCATATAAAAAGCCTGAAAAAGAAAGGTCTCCTGTAGAAACTCCCAAGCCAGAGGAACCTGTAAAGCACCCTGAACCTGAGAAGATATTGGAGCCTGAAAAAGAAGCTGAGCCACTGCCTAAACCTCTGGAAGAGCCAAAGCCAGAAGAGGAACCTGCAAAACAACCAGAACCGGTAAAAGCATTAGAGCCTATAAAAGAATCTAAACCACTTGTTAAACCTCTGGAAGAGCCAAAGTCAGAAGAGGAACCTGCAAAACAACCAGAACCGATAAAAGTATTAGAACCTGAACCACTTGTTAAACCTCTGGAAGAGCCAAAGCCAAAAGAGGAACCTGTACAACAACCAGAACCAGAAAAAGTATTAGAGCTTGAAAAAGAACCTGAACCTATAGAAAAGCCAAAGCCAGAGGAGGAATCAGTAAAAGAAGAGGAACCAGTAAAGGAAGCAGAGCTTCGTAAAATACCCGAACCCATGAATGAACCAGTAGAAGAACCCAAGCCAAAACCAGAAAGAAAGGCATCTAAGCATAAAAAGAAACGAGAGAAAGCTCAAGAACAAAAGATTGAAAAGGTAGAGCCTAAGCATGTTGAAAAACTTCCAGTAGAGCCCAAGCCTCAATCACCAAGTGTATCTCATATTGATATCAAACGAAAAGAAGAAGAGGTAACAACGAATGTAACCTCAGTAGTTTCGCAGAAGACCGAAACCGTTGTCAAATCTTTGAAACGGGAACACCAGAAGCCAAAAGATATTGAACTCATACCTCCATTCTTCACGAAATTCTTGGAGCCAATTATTACAAAAGCCGCTCAGAAATCGGTCTTTTCGTGTGAGGTTCGTGGTCATCCCCCTCCAGTTATTAAATGGTACTTCAACAGTATCGAGATCAAACCGACGAACAATATTAGTCTTCATTATGAAAACAGGATCTCTACCCTTACCATTATCCGTCCTTCAGAGGAAGATGAAGGAATGTATTCTTGTGAAGCTGTTAACACAGCTGGGAAAGCGACTACGATGTCCAACTTAGCTGTGGAAGGTACAGTGACACTAGCATTTGAGTGGAATAACTGCATTATATCGAGTGCATTTTAACAAACACAGAGTTTAACCATTCCAGTCATTCGAAGGAATATTTAACAAACATTTTTAAGAATATTTCTGTTTTAATTTGTTTCGTTTTCCGTTTTAGTTTCGTGTGTGTTTTGGCTTTAACAACGACGTTTTTTATTTTTTATTTCAGCGTGCGTGTTCCGTGCATTTTCTTATTATTTTTTTTTCTTGTGATGTTTAAATTTAACATAATAAATAAATATGTATTTAGTAACTGTCTTCGTTATATGATGAATTATTTTGTTGCCCCTTATAACACTGTGCATGTGGATTATGTTACAACTGTTGTTACTTTTATAAATTTAGAGACGGTATTTTTTGTGATATGTGTAGTTCGTTTAACTTAGTTATTATTCTTTTTGTTTTCTCCTTCAGGAAATCTATACTTTATCGATGTCTCATGGGTTATTCAGTGCCAGAAACTGTATAATACAGTACTTTGTGTTACTATGATATATATATATATATATATATATATATATATATATATATATATATATATATATATATATATATATATATATATATATATATATATATATATATATATATATATGCGGGTACCGCGGTAGCGCAGTGGGTACAGTGCTCGATTCATGAAGTGACACCCCTGTCCAAGCGCACCGAAGGGTGTTAGGAAGGGCATCCATCCTTAATTCCCCAGCCCCAATCTGTCTTTGTCCACCCATAATCGAAAGGGAATTAATTGTGACGTAAACCGATAAGTAACAACAGCAACAGCAACAACAACAACAACAACAATAACACACACACACACACACACACACACACACACACACACACACACACACACACACACACACACACACACACACACACACACACATATATATATATATATATATATATATATATATATATATATATTACAATTTTACCATATGTAAGTGCATTACAAATATTGTCTTGATTAGAAATACGTATCATTATTTTTCATAAACTCGAGGATCAGTGCTAGGAAAACTGTCCGTAAACAAATGTCATTCGTATGTAATAAAAGAGGGGATATTTCATTATATTTATCGTCTTTATACTGCCATCCGCTAATGTTTTTGTGTTGGTCGTTTACATACTCCAGTGACTATGAATGACCTTGGGCTCGTCGGGATGGATATTAAGATCCATTCCAGAGACAGTGAGGTAAGCCTTCCCTTGTCCAATGACCGAAAGATATATTTTTTATTCATGCCGATAATATGTCAAAGGCATTTGTGATACTTTTATATTCTAGCCCCCACCAATTGAGCAGACTTAGTAAATAGACTTAATGAAATGGGAGTCTATGTAAGAACCAACAGCATCATATATTCAGCCATGAGATGAGGCATGCATACCTATACCCACCCAAGCTTATTAAGAAAAATACTCCTTTTTTACATGACTGTGGCACTGGGGCGGACAATATGCCAGATTTTCAGTTTTTGTGCACAGCATCACACATAAGGTCATTATTTATTAATTTTACAGATGAAGTGATTAAGAAAAATATTCAGATATTTTCCTAAATAGTTTCATTTTTTAAATTCTTATCCTCTGCTATAATTATCCCAGTATTTAAATATGGCAAATAAAGACCGTAGACT
>JAXCGZ010003843.1:22500-35000 GCA_037179515.1 Halocaridina rubra
AGTAGTAGTAGTTGTTGTATTAGTATTAGTATTTTTATAAAATGTAATTTCCAATTCTGTTGCTCTTTAGTCTTGTACATAGTTTTTTTTATATAGCTCTTGTATTTTTGTTATTAGTGAAATATTTTATATTTTTACCAATTTAAGTCTTATACTTAAGAAACTGATGTTCTCTTTAAGCCAATGACATCAAACAATAACCTTTAGTTTCAAGAGATCGCTCCTGCAGAAGCAGTGCATTCCCTCGCAATCGCTGTCCCTCTTGATGATTTTTTTAGCCTTGTAGAAGTCGTCAGGCTTCTTACTGTTTAATCTATATTCTCATTAACATCACTTTATCCTATTGGATCTTATCACTCCGAAGATGTAGGACTTATATGCTGACCTACTCCATATAGTAGAAGACACTTCTTCCAATTTTACTTATCGCTGTGTGTATAATGATTAATTCATTATATCTGCATGAATGAGCATCAGTGAATTATCGTGAATGAGTAAACTTATTGGAGACATTGCCTAATTATTGACTATTATTACCCACTGCTGTTGCTGTTCGTAACGGCAGTTATTTCAATAACACGTGTGAGTAATGATAGAATTATGGGCAAAAGTATTTGTTATATCACTAACAGCCTTCACACCCAGTATATCGGATGGTTTGTATTTGTACAAGATGTCATGTTATAACATATCGCCCATCCTACTAATTACTTATAGTGTTCGGCTTGGTTATCATCCGTTGATTTTTCTCCCTAAGTTTTGTTTTGTAATGTTCGTGAGTGGTGACTTAACAACAAACAACGATGAGTAGTAGTGTACTGAGTACATTAGTAGTCAGTGTCATTGTACTATTCGTGATACACATTTTCCATTTTGTTTATTCGTTGTATTTATTTATGACTGATTTTTTCTTTTATTTGAATACGCAATTTATAGTATTCAAAAATACTTGTCAGTATAGTTTGTTGTCAGTAAATATATTGAAGTACTTCATAAGTGTCTCTTCCCCCATCTTGATCATTCATATTACAATATGCTAACTTGGATAAAGGAGCATACATATGCATACATATGCATAAATTGTATTTAGAATATTTCATTTACAGTAGACTTGTAGTGAGTGGTTAGTATATTGCATATATTAAGTTAATTCTTTTTTTCTTATCTGTAAAATATATCATTATTTTTTCTTACAGCACGCAGCAAGGATAAACCTCGGGGTGAGCCACCCAAATTTTTGGTGCCACTCCAGCCACTTCAAGTTAAACATGGCGCTAAGGCTGTACTGGAAACCACGGTGCGAGGCCAACCAACACCTCGAGTCCTGTGGTACCATCTCGACAAGGAAGTTGTCCCATCTCCTGACTTTGTCCAAGAGCATGACACAGCTACAGGACAGGTTAAACTCACAATCAGTGAGATTTTCATAGATGACAAAGGTCTCTATCGATGCGTGGCTAATAATGAATATGGCCGTGACGAGACCGCATCGTATATCACTGTTGAAGATATTGAGATGCTAGAGAAGAGTGAACTGCGACAGGCACCGCAGATCACCCTTCCATTGCAGGCTCAGGTAGTTAAAATAGGTTCTTCCCTTGACTTGCTGGCTCGCTACGAGGCCTTTCCACCACCTACTATCAAATGGTATCATCAGGGTAAGGAACTGAAGCCCTCACGTGACTTTATTATCGAACATATTGACGACCAAACGACCCTCCATGTTGAGGAGATTTTCGAAGATGACTGCGGAGAATACGAAGTTAGAGTCTTTAATGAAGTTGGCGAAGCTAGGACTTTGGCTTCAATCTTTGTTACTAGTAAGTTTTTATTAGTTCATATTATATATATGTGAGTGTGTGTGTGTGTGTATAAACATATATATATATATATATATATATATATATATATATATATATATATATATATATATATATATATATATATATATATATATATATATATATATGAAGCAAAAAGTCCATAAATAAAACATAAAGAGAAGCGAAGATCTACAATATATTACGACTGGACTCCAGTCCAGTCCTGAAGAGGTCTGGAGTCCAGTCGTAATATATAGTACATCTTCGCTTCTTTTTGCGTTTTATTTATGGGCCTCTTTTGCTTCATATTGTGCTGTGATATAACAGTTTATTTTGTGTATATATATATATATATATATATATATATATATATATATATATATATATATATATATATATATATATATATATATATATATATATATATATATATATATATATATATATATATATATATATATATATATGATAGCATTTAAATTTATCCACTATTTTTTCACTCGATATTGCTCATTCTATTCCTTTTGGTGGGGGGGGGGAAGCCTAACTACTTCAGTAGTATCCCTGTTTCACAAGAGCTAACCAAAAGGGATAAGGGAGTGAAAGGCTCCCTGAGATATTTTCTTACTATTGAACAGCTGATGGGCAGGGTATGACGAGCACTGCTTTTTGTCAACGCGAACAGCAGCATAGAAGAAGTGGTTGTGGTATGCTTCACTATCTGCAGTCCAGTGTACTATAAGCTAACCTTGCCAAACTAACCTAACCTAAACCTTCAGTGGGACGATGACGTCATAATAAAAAAAATGCATGTACTTATTTACACTGAAGGAGACCGATGTTCATTGTAAAGTATTTGTTTTTCAGAACCACTCGAAACAATCGAAATGGAACCACCAATATTTGTTAAACAGCTTCAACCTCAAATAGTTCCCGAGGGTGAAGTTGCTATTTTAGAAGCTGAAGTAACAGCCAAGCCCGAGGCACACTTCCAGTGGTATCGTCATGGACAAGAAATTACCCATGACGAAGAACTGGAAGTTCAGATTACAAGTGAAAATAACAAGAGCACCCTTGTCCTTGGAGAGCTCTTTGAAGATGACTCTGGTGATTACACTGTAGCAGCGCAGAATCCTGTTGGACGAGCATCCTCAACCGCTACACTTCTCGTTGAGGGTGATGGTGCTGAAGAAGCCATACCCCCTTCATTCAACCCACCTCTTACACCTATACGAGTTATGGATGGTGAAGAGGTTCGATTCAGTTGTAAAGTCACTGGAAAACCAATGCCAAAGCTTAGCTGGTTCCAGAATGGCCGTCCTATTGGTCATCATCGTGAAGTACGACTCACACAGACTCCTGAAGGAAGAGCTGGCCTGCAGATACTGGAAGTGTTTCCTGAAGATGAAGGCGATTACACTTGTATTGCAAGAAACAAGGCAGGAGAAGCAAGAACCACTGCTAATCTCACAGTGGAGTGTGAGTATATAATAATAATAATAATAATGATAATGATAATAATAATAATAATAATAATAATAATAATAATAATAATAATAATAATAAAATAATAATAATAATAATAATAATAATAATAATAATAATAATAATAATAATAATAATAACAATAATAATAACAATAATAATTGCTGCTAAGTACAGCCACTGACAAACTAAATGAAATTCATTATATATTTTACTACCTTGTAAAATTCTACAAAATTAATATGTCAAATATATATTTCAGCTTATGAATATGTACCTGATTCAGAGGTTGCAACTGTGACTTCTGTCTCAGAGAAAAATGTCTTCTCTGGCACTCCCTCTGAGGAGGATGAAACAGTGGAAATTGAGAGGGATTCTGAGTCAGACAACTCTGAAGCTGGTTCCTCTCCTTACTTTTGCAACCGATTGGAGCAAAAGATTGAAGTTCAGGAAGGAACGCTTGTTCGGTAAGCTTTAATTCTGCATCATTCTTTTGCAGTCGTATGGTAGTTAATAATGTATGGAATGTAGAAGCACCGAAAGATAATTGTGGTATTGAACATTCGATAAATAATATATATACATTATATTATTTTGGTAGCATTTTCATTCGTATATGCCATTGCATATTTGTTTGATTGTTGAAGTAAGCTAGACACTGTTCTTTTACAGTGCTATTTCTACTACAGGTTATAGCACTTGTGGTAATAGATATACAGGTAATTACTGTACTCTTCATATATAATAGCTGAACCTTTATTAATTTATATGATTTTTTGTCCTGTCTTTACCATTGTTGATAGTTATGTAAGCTAACAAATTATGATTTTGGAGGCTATTGAAAGAAGATCAGAATTTTGAATAATATTTTGTATGGTTATTAAGTAAGGTATTATAATAACAACCACAATTTATGCACTGTAGGCTTCTGGCAAAAGCAAATGGATACCCACGTCCAGCAATCAAATGGTATGTGGATGGTACAACTGTTGAAGTCACAGAGGAATTAACACTGGAAAACTACGAAGATGGAACTGTAGCTCTTACTATCCACAAGACAACCTTGGATGACTGCGGTGTTTATACTTGTGAAGCAATGAACCGGAATGGGATTGATACCACCGTCACTACTTTGGTGGTTCTCCCGGGTATGAAGGGGTCATTTACCTTCTACTTAAATACCACTTTGTTTCCTTTTGTTACTTAGGCCTTGGTATTTAAGTTTTAAAATTTAGTTGTTTATATATTTCCATTTATTAGTATAAGAGTCAATTGCAGATGTAAAAGTGCATTACAAAAGGCAAATGTTAGTAAAATATCTTATTGAGTGTATATTATTGTATATTTTTGGCTTTGGCTTATTCAGATAGTTACTCTTTGCTTTTTTTTAAATTTCATATAGATTATATGCATTAAATAGTGCTCATTATCATAATTAACATTTTAAAATAAGTATAATATTATTTTCATCTCTCATAGTAAATAAGTCAAAAGTATTAAAGTAGTCTTACCAATAGTTGGAGCCTTTTTTTTTTTTTTGCTGATGAATAATATGGAAGTAGCTATACAAGCTTCTTAACTTGTATAGCTGTTTCCCATTTCCTTTCAGGTCTACAACCTGCACCTGCAGATAATACCTCATGAGATAATACAGAGGATCGAATTTTCATTGCCTAATCATCCATATATGCCATTATAGATCACTTCTCACTCCCAGTATCTTGATCTGTCTTTATCCACACATCTCTGATAATACACTTGCACCCTAACTATCATATTGCTACTAACTGTTAATGTAGTGCATATTTGCATATTACTTGTATTTGTACTATATAATTGGAGTTTGTGATGTATTTTTCAGATTTTTTTTTAATTTACTTTCATTCTACTGTGTAATGTAGAATTTATTTTATTTCCAGGTATTATTTTTTACTTAATTTTCACTACTATGCAGCTTTCATTATTTCCTTGAAAATGAGAGTATCTTATTCTTAATTTATACCATAAATATTATTAATTTAATTTTGCAAATAATAATAGTGATTTTGGGTTTATTATGAGGTACCATACACTTTCTGTGCATTAAATGGTGCAGAAAAATTGTGAGAACATCTTATGTTAAACCTCACTCTTTCCTGCAGAGCATACTGAGACAACATCCAAGGCATATCGCAAGCCAGAATGGGTAACTCGAATGGAGGATCTAAAGGAGCAGATGGCAGGTATAGTTGAAAGATCTCGTGCACGTAGAAGTGGCTCTCGACTGCAGGAGACCTTATCCTCGACATCAGCTGTTGTGTTGCAGCATTCTCCATATGTGTTGCAACCTACCCCTACCAAGCTTACATCCAATGCATCCATGTCGCTTTCTACCACCTCTTTGTGCCAGTGTGTGCCTTTAAATAACCAAACTCCCATCATGATACAGTCTTCCCCATGCGTTCTACAGTCGCCTATAGATACAGTCATATCTGATCCATATGTTACCCTAAGCAATCCTGTAGATTTTGGTGTTCCATGTCATGCGTTGCGTCCTTTGATGTGTAGTACAGGTAGCACAGCCACTACTAGCATGTCCATAGACAGTCTGGAAAGGCCATTAGTGTCCCAAGATGCCTCTTGCATGAGTAGTAGAGATACCATTTCAGATTATGACACTGAGATCGGTTCCCACACAGATATAGAATGTAGAAGTGATTCACAGTGTACAGAGTCGCAGGGAGAACGCCTCGCTCAATTGGAACTTGCCAGCTCTATATCGATCGGTGATTTGTCAATGGGTAGTGATTCAGTATTTGTATCAGAAACTGAAACAGTAAGTGAAGGTGCTAGTCGGAGACCAAGTGGGTACTCAAATTCTTTTGGTATCAGTGTCGATCCAGCTCTAAGCATATCGAAGTCATCACTTTTGAGCCCAAATACTAAACATGTGCATTTTAAATTTGATGCTAATACACCAAGTACTATGTCAGAGGATGAAAAAAGTTCTGAATCACCAAATTTTGCTCAATCTGTTTTAAAAGATTATCTAAGTTCTCATCGAAATTCTATATCACAAGTCATTGAAGCTCTAAGCTCTCTTGCTCACGCTGATATTACATCTGAAATAGAAATGACTATTGAACAAAATAGAAAAGACAAAGGTACTGGCATGTCCACTAAGGTGGAACCTAGTATAGAACAAGGAATCAATTTAGACCAGATCCCCACCATAGAAATTACTGAACCGCATGCTAATTCAGAAAAGAGCACTGAGGTCTCAGCAGATTGTCCCTTTGCAAATATTCCAATGTCCATGTATGCTAACTTACACATCCCATGTCAAGAATTAGGAATCACTGAAAGTAACAGTGCAGAAAAGAAAACTCCATTTGAATCAACAGCTGTGCGTGATAGCAAGGAATGTCAGGACTCATATGAAAAGAAGCTTTCTGAAGATAATGATGACCCTCATGTTAAAGACGTGCAACCTGAAGATCAGACTTCATTATTTGAACTTGTTGAATTGCAGGACTCTCAAGCATCTGGGAATTTTGAAATGCATGAAGTACTTGAAAAAGAAAAGGTATTGCCTGCTAACTCTACCAAAACTTATCATAAATCAATATTGAAGAATTCCACTAATAAAGGTAAGATATCCACTAACCAACATGAAGATGCTGATATTGTGGGTGCTAAGGAAAGTAAAGTCACCCGCCAGCCAACCCCAACCCTAAGAAGAAAACCAATATTTAAAAAGGAAAGCATGGTTAGTTCTTCTATCAAATCTGTGAAGAAAGAACCTAACATGGAAAAGTTTCAATCAACAAGGAAAAAAGGTGATAAATATCCATGGAAAGAAACTTTTCGTGATTCACAGATAACTCAGGTTGTCACTACTTCTAAAGCTATAAACTCTGATTCCATGATGGCCAGTAAACAAAAATCAGACGTAACGAAGACTCTATCTGTTGATCAGAAAAACATTGCAAGTTTTCATATATCAGAAGACTTGAAACTGACAAAAGATCTGTGTGACAGCAATGAAAGTAGAGGAAAATCATTTAGCACACCCACTACACCACATATGTTAAGAAAAGATCAGTCTTTTCCACCACGGAAATTACCTTTAGTATTTTCAAGAGAATCTTCCACAGACAGTTTAAAAGAATCGAAAATTCCCCGGTTTACTAAGTTAGATGACTCTACCGCAGCATCAACTCCCAAGCAAGGTAGGAAGTTTTCTGAAGAATCAGCATCCAAGATTCCAAAAATATTTTCTAGAGAATCTTCATCTGATAGCATTGTAGGATGGGCAACGCCACAAAGAATGGTGTGGAGCGAGCCAAGTTCTCCAATATCAACACCACAATTGATTAGAAAAACTTTCAAACAGATCCACGAAAACACAAAAATACCAATGCCAGTATATCAGTATTCTTCAAATGAAGATCTTGAAATTTTAAGTCCTGATTCTTCCAGAACCTCTAGGGAGAAAAGTCAAAGAAGCCTTATTCAACCAAGAGCATTGTCGGTTGATAGAGCTATGGATGTAGTACAATCAAAGACAAATGAAGATGGATCAAGATCATCTAGGAATTCGCTTAAAACTCCTAGTTCTCTTCCACTGTCACCTAGACTACATAGTCCTATTCCAGGCCGTATGCAAAGCCCGCAACCTGCAAAACCAACAAACAGAGTGCAGAGTCCTGTATTGAACAGATCATGCAGTCCTATTCTCAGCAAAGTTCAGTCACCATCACAGAGTTCTAGCAGAGTCACAAGTCCGGGATCTACTCCTAGAACTGTAATTAGTCCTGTCTCGACCCCAAAGACAGTTATTAGTCCAGTATCTACTCCTAAAGGAGTGCAAAGTCCATCTTCAACTCCTAAAACAATCCAGAGTCCTTTATCCACTCCAAGAAGAGCTGAGAGTCCGATTAGTAGTTGTTCTATATATAGTTCTTCAGATGTTGTAAACAAATCTGGAGCTCGTCCAAAATTAACTAAAGCCTCACTTTTTACCCTTGAAGAGTCACCGGCAAAAAAGATTTCTCAGCATAGATTTGCATCACGTGATAAATACATATCCGCATCCGATTCTGAGCAGCATTGTAGCCCAGTAGGTAGTGGCAGGACAAAATTATCTAAAAGCTCCAAAAACAATGGTTTGAGAAGAGCTGATAGCTTAGAAGAATTTCTCCTGCTTGAGAATGAATGTATGGATTAATCACATACTTTAATGTTTTTGTAAAAGGTACAGTACTGTAAATGCTTTTGTGTATATTTATATCCTCACATAAAGTTTGCATTATATATTTCATTGCAATATTCATAGTGCAGATGATATCTGATGAGCTGTTTATATCTTCATAAGTTTTTCAGTATATGTTTATAATAATATTTTCTTTTCTTATTCAGGTGAACATTATCCACCTAAATTTACGCAAGAAATCAACAATTCACGAGTAAAGGAAATGGATACAATAACATTCACAGCCACATTTAGAGGGAATCCTAAACCAGACATAGCATGGTATCATAATTCAAAACTAATTCGTCAGCATGCATCTTGCCAGGTTTGGAGCTCTATTTTATGTCTTTTTCTAGATTAAGGTTTACAATATTTCTCATCTTTCCTATATTATTGGACAGTAGAATATTTAGTGAATTCTCATGTATTTTGCTTGACTTATTTTTTTAACACACACACACACACACACACACACACACACACACACACACACACACACACACACACACACACACACACACCACACACACACACACACACACACACACACTTACACACACACACACACACACACACACACACACACACACACACACACAGGATGTAAGGAAATACTTTTTCAGTGTAAGAGTAGTTGATAATTGGAATTCGCTAAGCGAGGAGGTAGTTAATGCTATTTTAATCCATAGTTTTAAGGACAGGTATGATAAGTATCACTAAGTCTAAAATGGAACCGATCAGGAGACGGGAAGATACGAGCTTTGGGCTCTTTCCCGTAAACACAATTAGGTAATCACAATTAGGTAATCACACACACACACACACACACACACACACACACACACACACACACACACACACACACACACACACACACACACACACACACACACACACCCTCATTAGACAGGCACTTGATAAGGAGAAGACAGTGGTAATCTCAGGCATAAGTGAATCCCAGGAGCCAACATGGCAGGGGAGACTTGAAGAAAATAAAGCTAGCGTTGTAGACCTGATAAGAAAGCTTGGAGTAGTATGTGGTCCTGAGGATATTGTAAACATACACCAACTAGGTAAATATTCGAGGGAAGGAAAGCCGAGACCAACAAAAGTAACCTTTGAGAGAGGGGAAACATGTAGGGAAATATTGTTGAGAAAAAAAAGTCTAAAAGACCTTCAAGAATGCAAAGAAGTGTTCATTAGACGATACAGAACACAGGAAGAGATGGGAAAGATCAAAAACTTGTTGCAAGAGGCAAGAAGGTTAAATGATGAAAGAAATGAAGAAGAGAAGAAAAATTTTCGTTACAGAATACTTCCAGACAAAGGGGAGATAAAGAAGATAATGACAGAAGATCAGGGGATGGGGCCTCATTAAGATTGTTATACACAAATGCTGATGGATTAGCTGGTAAGGCAGTAGAATTAAAAGATAGGATTCACAACAGTAAGGCAGATATAGTAGCAATTACAGAGACTAAGTTGAGTGAGGACATAAACAGTGTCACAGTTTTTCCTAAGGGCTTCAGAATACTAAGGGTTGAAAGATCTGAGAGGACTGGTGGAGGGATAGCACTGCTCATAAGTGAGAGGATTCAAGTTGAAGAAATAAACTTGGCTATAGAAAGTGAGTTCAGGGAATTTCTTGTTGCTCGCATAAATACTGGTTCAGAGAGCATTATAATAACTGTTGTATACAACCCACCAAGGAACCAAAATAGGCTTGAAATTTATGAGGAAAGTCATATAGGTACTATTGAAGTCATAAACTCAGTTGTTAACATGGCACGGGAGAAAAAATGTAGGATTTTGATTATGGGAGACTTTAATCATAAAGAGATAGATTGGATAAATCTTGACCCACACAGTGGTGAGGACTCATTTGGGGCAAGATTCCTAGATTGCGTACAAGGGAATTTCCTACACCAACATGTAATGGAACCAACAAGAGCCAGGGGTGGGGATGAGCCATCACTACTTGATCTAGTGTTCACAGATAATGTGTTGGATATTGAAAATATTGAGTATGAACCACCAATTGGAAAGAGTGACCACTGTGTGTTGTTGATGGAGTATATCATTGAAGATATTCTTCCTGAGAGTAGAGGCACTGAGGACATGAGGAGGAACTATCCGAAAGGAGATTACATCAAAATAAATGAGCTTTTTGCAGTTATTGACTGGAGAACCTTATTTTACAACAAATCTGTACAAGAAATGTATGACATCTTTTGTGAGAAATATGGGAAGATAGTAGATTGCTGCATACCTGTCACCAAAGTAGGTGTAATTCATGCCAGAGAGAAATGGTTCGATAATGGGTGTAAAAGAGCTAAGGAGTGGAGAGACAAATGCTGGAAAAGGTATAGGAGGAGAAAAAACATAAATGCCTGGCAAACCTACAAAAGAGCAAGAAATGACTACCTAAGTAAAAGGAGAGAGGCAGAGAGAGATTATGAGAGGGACATCACCAGGAAGGCTAAAGAAAATCCCAAGCTTTTCCACAGCTTTATCAGAAGAAAACTGAAGGTAAAAGAACAGGTTTTAAGGCTAAAGAGAGCGGATGGAAGCATCACTGAGACGGACGAAGAGATCTGCAAAGAATTGAACAAGGAGTTTCAGTCAGTATTTACAGTAGAAAATACCCCACCCCCTCAGATTGCAGTGATAGAAGCTCAAGGGCCGGTATTAGAGAACATCAACCTTACAGCCACAGAGGTATGCAAAGCGCTGATGGATTTAGATGTTCATAAAGCTACAGGTCCTGATGACATATCCCCTCATGTGCTTAAAAAATGCGCAAACACAATATCAGTGGCACTAAGTATCATATTTAAGGAGTCACTGGAGTCGGGGGAGATTCCAAGATGCTGGAAACAAGCAAATGTGATACCTACCTATAGACCAGTTTCCTTGACCAGCATAGTTTGCAAAGTTATGGAGAAACTACTAAGGAAACATATCTCTCTTCACTTGGAATCCTTCAACTTTTTGTCAGTGAGGCAACATGGCTTCAGAGAAGGTAGATCAACAGTAACAAACTTATTAGAATTTTATGATGAGGTAAGCCAAATCTTACAGGAAAGAGAGGGCTGGGCAGATTGCATATTCCTAGACTTCCAGAAAGCGTTTGACACTGTTCCACATGGCAGACTTATTAGGAAGCTGCAATCAATGGCTAGAATAGGTGGAAATGTCTTGGAATGGATAAAAACTTACTTAGAAGGAAGGGAACAGAGGGTTAGAGTAAGACACTCAGTGTTTGAATGGAGAAGAGTTAGTAGTGGAGTTCCACAGGGTTCAGTTTTAGGGCCACTTTTGTTCCTTGTATATGTAAATGACCTACCAGAGTCTGTAAATTCATTCATGAATATGTTTGCAGATGATGCAAAGATTGTGAAGAAAGTAAAAAACGAGAACAATGGTAGAGAACTTCAGGAGGATCTAAATAATCTGCATGAGTGGTCAGAAAAGTGGCTAATGAAATTCAATACCTCAAAATGTAAGGTAATGAGAATGGGTACAAGTGCAAGAAGGCCCAAGCTTGACTACTCGGTGGCTGGAGTACAACTTCAAGAGACAGAAAATGAGAGAGATCTAGGAGTAAACATACTGGCAGATTTGTCTCCAGAAATACATATAAATGGCGTAGTAAGGGCAGCATATGCATTCTTATCAAATGTAAGGGTAGCCTTCAGGCACATGGACAAGGAAATGTTCAGAAATATTTATGTAACCTATGTGAGGCCAAAACTCGAATATGCAGCCCCCTTTTGGAATCCGCACTTGAAAAAGCACATAGCTAAGCTTGAAAAAGTTCAAAGACATGCCACGAAACTGGTGCCAGAAATACGCAATCTCGGTTACGATGAGAGGCTGAGGGAATTAGACTTGCCATCACTCGAAGCTAGAAGAGTAAGGGGGGATATGGTGACAGTCTTTAAATTCCTTCATGGTTA
>JAXCGZ010003843.1:40000-45000 GCA_037179515.1 Halocaridina rubra
GTGAGAAGTTAGTGTACAGAGTACAAAGGACTTCAATGTGGCAGGATATAAGATCTATTGGAACCGGAGCCTGACTCAAATTATTCGCTCATGTGGTCATTACAGAAAGAGTCTTAGCTGAGCAGGCCTGGGAAGTAGTCCATGAAGAAGAACTAACATATGCAGAAGTTCAGCAAGTGAAGACAGGTAAGAGAACATTTTCCAATTGTTGTTTCACTTCTCCATGGCCATGTAAATATCTCGAGAAATATCTCCAGAAGGGAAAAGACTGAGGAATATCGAATTGGTATTAGTAGTTTGCGTGCCTGAGCTCATTGTAATAATGCTACGCTCTAAATAAGCATTTTCTTAAAATAAAGCTGTTTTACACAGAATGTTCATATGAACATGATTCTAACATTCTTCACTGCTTCTAAATGTGGATATTATCAACTGATGTTGTCGTTTTTGGACTCCTTATTATTTCAGATTTTGCAGCATGAATTCAGGATATGAGAACTAAAAAAATCCCTTCCCTTTCTTTTAATCTTAATCATGAATGTGAAAAAACTGTGCCTTAAAACTCTGTTTTATAACTTCCATATCTTACTAAATGCCAAGAAGCTCTAACTATGAACTTGAATAACACCACTACAAACCGTATTTATTAGCGTTTTGAAAAGTCACAGATTTTAAAATACGTACTAGATTAAAATTACAAACCTAACTACTGTACAGGCATCTACATTGCCATATTAACTTCCAAATAATAACCAACATAAATAATAACTGTTTAAGAAACATTACCTCAGATCATCTACAAAAGAGCTAGATATAAGTTTTCAGAGTATGAATGCTGGATAGAATATTAAGAGTAATTGTGCACAGGATCAAAAACTGTATTACATATTCAGGTTCAGAACATATACCTACGTTTGTTTAGAATCCAATTTCTCGGTCTCTTAGCCTATTGATGTTCTCTAAAGCTAAGATTTATATTTTAAGTCAAAGAAATTTAAATCAGAGCTATGAATTTTGTTACCAAAGTACTGTAATCAAGGCTGATTTCTTTGAATGATAAATGCTTGTATGATGTTTAGCATTTGAGCAAGTGTGGTTGGTTTTCCTGAATACTTACGTACAGTTTTATTTATGAAACTACTAGGGCAGTATTAAGTCCTCTTGTACTCATATTTCATAAAAAAAAACATACATGAAGTTTGATTATTTTAATAGCCACTTTCAGTTATTTAAACATATACTGTTTACAGTTAGAATTACTTTTCACTTTTTTACCCTAATAATGTATTAGTCTTAACACTCGCTTTTCATTTCGTTTTTGTTATCAGATTATATTATATAACACTTTCTCTTTCAGGATACATATATTCTGTTTTATTCCTTTTATTATGCTTTATAATGTTTGTGATACATATGAGAAAATAGTCAGCATATACTTCACATATACAAATGCTTATTCCACATAGATACTCAAATTCTTAAAAACAAATTATTCAGTATTGCAGAATTTATGTTATGGATTGTAGCAGTGTAAAACAATAATTAGTACACATTAAATTAGTTACTTGGGTATTTTGAAAAGTTATAACTGGTGCTGCTTTTTTAGAAGACTCACATACAAATATATCTCCATCTGCTCTGACAGAAAAAAAAACGTTCTTATTAACAAAAGTAAAGCTTTTAAAAGTATATTTTACATTCAAAACACCAGAAGAAATATTCTTGGTCAAACCCCATTACAAGTACATTTGTGAAAACATTTTGTGTAATCTAAAATATTTTTTTCAAAAGGATTATTCATGTACTACAGTAATATGAATAACTAAGTACACCAGACACTAGTTTAGTTATTACACCATATATTGATAAATCACTTTCAGATAACGAAAAGTCACTTGCACCAAAACATCTAGCTGCATCAACACAAGATGATCAATCACAAATATCTGCTTCTAGAGCACAAATGGAAACATCAGACTTTCCTAGTCAAAATGGGAAACGTCCTCCTCTGACACAAGCAAATTTAGCTCAAGAAAACCTATCACTGCATGAACAGATTAGGCCATTACCAGTACCAACAGAAAATAAAGCACTTACTGCACATAAAGAAAATATGGGACCTATATTTGAAGATCAAAAACTTTCTGTCTGCTCAATAGAGAATAAGACTCCATTATCTCACCAAAAGCAGCTTACATGTATCTCAGAACAAGAACCAAATATCCATCTTTTAACACATCAGCCTACTTCTAATTTTGCACCACAACATGCCATCCCATGTAAAGACACAAAACAGCCTGAAATATTACATAGTGATTTTGAAGATAAACAAAAACAGCATACTCCATCAGAAAAAAATCAAACACTTGTACCAATACTCACATCACTAACTGTTCCTGCAGAACAAAAGTCGACAATAGCGTCAGCTGGAGCCAAATCAACACATGTCACGGTAGAGCAGAAACCAATACCAACATCAGATGTACAAAAGACATTTGATGAGGCAGTACCAACACCTACATCAACTTCACCTGAAGTAAGACCAGAGCCGACACTTGAAGCCCCCATAGACCTTAAGATTAAACAACAGACTCCAGATGAACCTAAACAAAAGAAAGCTGAAGTTAAGCTGGAAATTCCTATACCTAAGCCTGTTCAAGGAGAATCTAAACCCTCCCCTATACCTGACAAAAGTCAACCTGTTATTTACACTAAGGAACCCAAAGTTATCTCCTCAACAGAAGAAACTAAACTTCAGCTAACTAAACCCAATACAGTTTTTGTTTCAGAACTTGCAACAGAACCAATAACCGCTGATGTTGAACATATCCCAGTTTCTGTAGTTGCAATATCAACCCCTACTGCAACCCAAACCTTATCCGAGTTGTCCAATGTTGAATCCGTACCCAAACCAGTAAAGGCTCATACAACAACAGAACCATCAAAGCCCAAACCTGACATATTGAAAGACACACTAGTACCAGCTGAACCATCACTAACAACAGTTTTCACTGAAACTAAACCCACACCAACACCTTTACCAGCTGAAACTAAGCCTTCTTCTGTGCCAGCTGATACTGAACCCATTTTCAAGAAAGCAGAAATCACACCCACAGCTAGACCAGCAGCAGCCCAGTTCATAACTACACCAGAAACTGAAGCAGGTAAGGTTACTCATATTCAAAAAGATTTAGAAGAACATGAACATGAGTTAGGAGCTTCGGAAAAATTGTTAGACATTGCAGGCGAGCCAAATGAACATATCCAACATCCTAAACAAAACATAGATGATATTGATACACAAATTACACAATACCACGAAACTCCTAAAGGTCAATTTGAAACTGCAGAATTTGATTTACATTTAGATACAAAAACAATTAAGCTAGAACCTACACCTGTTCCAGATCAACCAGAAATTGCACCTGCTGCACCTAAACAGCCACAAAAGCCAACTCAAAAGCCAGTACAAAAACCTGTGCTTAAACCTGTCAAGCAACAGGTAACACAGAAGGTATCACAGGAAGTTACACAGCAGATCACACATGTTAGTCAACTGCAGCCAACTACCAAATTCATCGAAGAAACAACAGAACATATTGCAAAGCCCTTCAAAGAGGAAAAGATTACAAATGCGACAGTTATAGAAAAAACCATATCTGAAGGACCACAAGAAAAAGTTTCAGTGCAGACAACTATAAGCAAAGTAAAGCCTCAAACTGTTGAACAACAAAGAGAGGAAATAGCTTTGATTAAAAGTCCAGACGCAGCTTACCAAGAAGCTAAAACTATTGAACATACTCGTGTTTTACAAGAAGTTCAAGTCCAGCAACCACAAGTTTTGCAAAAAGAGCAAGTTGTTATGCAGCAGACTCAGGTGACCCAGGAGGTATCAAATATGCAAAAAGAGAATATTCTGCAAGAAAATGCTAATTTAACTACAACTTCAGATATGTTACAGAAAACCATCATCAGTCAGCAACCAACACTGGTGCAAGAAGAGGTTATTACTCCTCACCAGCCAGAAGTCACTCAAGAAGTTACCACTGCTGTATTAAAAAAGAAAGCTCAGATCGGCAAAGAGCCTGAAGTTATCCAGCAAAAAGCAGTTTCAAAGCAACCAGTTATCATTCAGAAAGAAAAGCTGATAGTACAGAAGCCTGAAACTACTAAAGAAGTTACTACAACTATTATAACAGAGAAAGCAATGACTATGGAGGAGCCTGACACAATGCTTAAAACAATAATTTCTAAGCAGCCCTTAATTATGAAGAAAGAAGAGGAACTAATAATTCAACAGCAACCTGAATTAGTTGGCGATGTACGGACTACACTTATTACTGAAGAAGCACAGATTCTTCAAGAACCTGATGTATTTATAAAGTCTTCAGTATCTAAGCAGCCAATGGTTGTGCAAAAGGAAAGAGTAAGCATTCAGAAACCTGAAACCGTTAAAGAAGTAACTCCCACAATAACCACCGAACAGGCTCAAATTATTCAGGAACCTGAGTCTCTTCGAAAAATAAAACCATCCAAAAAACCAGTGGTGATGCAAAAAGAACGAGTTACAGTTCAACAACCTGAAGTTACAGGGGAGATGACAACTACAGTAGTAAAAGATAAGGCAGACTTTACAAAACAGCCTCAGGTTCTACAGAAAACCGTTATCAATCAGCAGCCTACTGTTGTTCAAAGTTCACAGGAAATCACCAAGATTGAGTCTGATCTCCAGTATATTGAGCAACAACTCATGCAACCTGTACGAGATCAACATGCTATTATACACGAAACTAACCTTATCCAGCCAGCAGAACAGCAGGTTGTAACTGTTCAACACCAACAACAAATAATCAAGGAACAGACTGAAATGCAACAACAAATGGTACAACAACAAAAACAGATAATGCAGAAAGCAGCTGCCACTGTTACTCAACAAGGGCTAAAAATTTCTAAACAAGAACAGACAGTACAAGCGGCTCACCAGAAACAAATGGCGCAGC
>JAXCGZ010003843.1:55000-145000 GCA_037179515.1 Halocaridina rubra
TGCAAAGTGTTGTGAGATGCATAACTGCGGACAGAAAGTGATAATCCCAAACACTACCACTAAAGCCTTTACATTTCAAACTCACCCCAAAAATTTGTTTTCAGAAGCACCTATCAAACTCCCCAAAGAACAGTCCTTGCATGAAAAAGTCCCTGAACAAATGGTCGAGACACTTCAGATAGGTCTGTCTTTCTGCTTTGTTTCTATTATTAGTTCTGCAGATAGTTAACATTATTCACTTTGTGCAGTAACACTGTATTGCATCTACATTTAAAGGAAAGACAATAAACAATGAATATTATAGAATGATATTTTGTACACTATACAAAAAGTAACATTTCCACAGTAATATAAGTCCATGAATGGTATGTCAGGAACTTGAGGAAAGTGCTTGTATTGTTATATCAAGTTCCTTTAAAAATCATTCTAAGGCTCTACCTCCTTAAGTATGATATAAGGTTGGAGTGGGATGGTGGGAAATTAGGTTTTTAAATATTGTTATTTTAAAGATTAGTGATGCACAACATTTTGAAGAGTTAACTGAAACAGGTATTACATTGTTAGATAAATCCTTTCACTGATTTATAATTGAAATACAGCACATGGTCCATTAAAATATATATTAAAGCAGTGAGTATGAAGTCCAAAATGAACAAATATAGTTGACAGACACTTAGTTTATTATTATTACAACATTTACAGCTCCAGTCCCAGTGCCTTCTCTAGCAGAGGCTCGGGTGGAAGAGGAAAAACCAAAACATAAAGCTGAAAAGACACAGGTTCAAGCAGGTAACTAAATCTAAGTGACACTGTAACTTGTGGTACATTGAAACAAGTTTTTGTTCTAAATATCATATTTTCTTTCCATTATTCTTCTGTTACAATGTATTTATTCTTTTAATAAACTGTTTTGGTCATGTTTGATTTCTTTGAAGACTTTTACTTCTTTGTACACTTGAATATTTTTATTTCTTTGGACACTGTTATAATTTTATCGTTTGTATAAAGAGTTCTTAATGGCTTGCACATATGAATCTGCTTAAAGGCTAGACTTTTTTTTATCTGCTCTGCACTACATACACACTAATATTAAATTTTTTAATCCCTTTTATTTCAGCAAAAGCACTCAAACTTTCAAAAGAACAGGTCAAGCAGGAGACATTACAAGAACAAATGGTTAAAACACTACATACAGGTTTGTCTGATTTCATAAAACATAATACAAGCAAAAACTTGAGCCTAAAGTATAAAGCTCACATATACTTTCCTTAAGTGCCATTTTATTACATATCTAACTTTATGCAGTCTGATATTTTATTTGAAATAACTAGATTCTCACTCGTTTTATTATATCAAATCATTCACAGTCCCTGTTCCAAAACCCTCCTTGGCAAAAGCTCAGGTAGAAGAAGACAAACCCAAATATACAGCAGAAACGACCCAGCTTCACCCAGGTAACTTCTTTGTAGATTTTCACAGACAGAGCTAAGGAACACATGACCTAATATCCCAAATAATATTATGTCACACTATGCTATTGCTTTGGTTTAGTGTAGTCATCAATGCATGATGACTTCACGTTCTTACTTCTCATATACATCGCGTTTTATTTCTTTGAACACTGGTATATATTTATTTATTAAGAAATTTGACCTATTTTATTGTTTGTATAATGAGTTTTTAACGATCTGCGCTTTTTTCAAACCTGCTTAATGATTACACAGTGCTGTATTTATTTTGGAGCTGCTCTGCACAATAGAAACAATAAAAAATTTTCCTTTCTTTATATTTCAGTAATTCCACTCAAACTTTCAAAAGAACAGGTCAAACAGGAGACACAACAAGAACAAATGGTTGAAACCCTACATACAGGTTTGTCTGATTTCACAAAAACATGATACATACAAAGAAATTCCCTGAAAGCATAAAATTATTTTATTTTTATCATAAATACCAATTTTATTAGATTTCTCAAACAAATGCAATAAGTCCTTTTATTTGAGATAAACAGACTCTCATTTTTTTTTCATATCAAATCATTCACAGCCCCTGTTCCAAAACCTTCCTTGGCAAAAGCTCAGGTAGAAGAAGACAAATCTAAATATACAGCAGAAACGATCCAGGTTCAGCCAGGTAACTCCTTTATGGATTTTCTCAAACAGGACAAAGGAACACATGACTTTATACAATATCACAAAAAAATATAATGTAACAAACTCTATATTCATTTTGTTTATGTAATTACTTGTAGTGTAGCGGTAAATATATGTTGACTTCACACACTTACTTCTCATAAAGTGTTATGGTACCGTTTTATCTCTCTGAACACTGGGACATTTTTATTTTTTAAACACTTTTATTTTCTTTTTTTATATAAAGTGTTTTTAGAGGTTTGTACTCTCAAAACTACTTAATGAACACAATACTGTATTTAATTTGAAGTTATTTTGCACAAGTTACATACTAACCATTTTTTCATCCCTTTTATTTCAGTAATACCACTCAAACTTTCAAAAGAACAGGTCAAGCAGGAGACACTACCAGAACAAATGGTTGAAACACTACATACAGGTTTGTCTGATTTCATGAGACATGATACATACAAAGAAATATATATAAGACATTAAACTTACGTGTTGTTTTTACAGTACTACCATTTTATAAAATTTCTAAAAAATATGCAATAAGTCCTTGTGTTTGAGATAACCAGATTTTCACTTTTTTCATATCAAATCATTCACAGCCCCTGTTCCAAAACCTTCCTTGGCAAAAACTCAGGTAGAAGAAGACAAACCTAAATATACAGCAGAAACGAGCCAGGTTCAACCAGGTAACTCCTTTATGGATTTTCACAGACAGAACAAAGGAACACATGATCTTATATAATATCACAAAAAATATAATGTCACAAACTATATTTTTGTTTATGTTATCACTTGTAGTGTAGCAGTAAATATATGTTGACTTCACATTCTTACTTCTCATATAGTGTTATGGTACCGTTTTATCTCTCTGAACACTGGCAAAATTTCATTTTTTTAAACACTTATCTTTTATTTTTTATATAAAGTGTTTTTAGAGGTTTGCACCCTCAAAACTACTTAATGAACACTATACTGTATTTAATTTGGAGTTGCTTTGCACAAGTTACGCACTAATTATTTTTCCATCCCTTTTATTTCAGTAATACCACTCAAACTTTCAAAAGAACAGGTCAAGCAGGAGACACTACCAGAACAAATGGTTGAAACACTACATACAGGTTTGTCTGATTTCATTAGACATAATACATGCAAAGAAATACAGTATATTTAAGGCATAAAACTTACGTATTGTTTTGCAGTACTACCATGTTTATTACATTTCTAAAACATATGCAATCAGTCCTTGTATTTGAGATAACCAGACTCTCATTCTTTATTAAATATCAAATCATTCACAGCCCCTGTTCCAAAACCATCCATGGCAAAAGCTCAGATAGAAGAAGACAAAGCTAAATATACAGCAGAAACGACCCAGGTTGAGTCAGGTAATTCCTTTGTAGATTTTCACAGACAGAACAAAGGAACACATGAGTTTATAAAATATCACGAATAATAATATGTGCATACACTCCTATTATTGTTTTTGTTTTTAAAATCATTTGTTGCAAAGTGGTCTATATATGTTGATTTCACAGTCTTCCTTCTCATAAACTGTTATGGTAGCGTTTTATTTCTTTGAAGACTGGTCTGCTATTATTTCTTTAAACACTTTTATTATTTCCTTGTTTGTATAAAAAGTTTTTAACGGTTTGCACTATTAATAACGCCTAACTATTACACAGTACTTTAATTATTTTGGAGCTGCTCTGCACAACATAAAAACTAATCATCTTTCCATCCCTTATTTTTCAGCAATTCCACTCAAACTTTCTAAAGAACAGGTCAAACAAGAGACACTACAAGAACAAATGGTTGAAACACTACATACAGGTTTGTCTGATTTCATAAAACAATAAATGCAAAGAAATTTGCTTAAAGCATTAATTACATATTATTTTTCATTAATAACAGTTTTATTACATTTCTAAAACATGTGCAATCTATTCTTTTATTTGAGATTACTAGACTCTCACTCTTTTTTGTATATCATATCACTGACAGCCCCTGTTCCAAAACCTTCCATGGCAAAAGCTCAGGTAGAAGAAGACAAACCTAAATATACAGTAGAAACGACCCAGGTTCAGCCAGGTAATTCCTTTGTAGATTTTCACAGACAGAGCTAAGTAACACGTAACTTAATATAATATTTCAAATGATATATTATAGCAAAACCTGTTACTGCTTTTGTTTATAATAGCACTTGTAGCATAATGGTCAGTATAAGATGAGTGAATATTCTTACCTCTCATAAACTGTTAAGGTGACGTTTAATATATTTGAACACTGTTAAATATTTATTTCTCTTAACCTTTTTAATTTATTTTTTGCATAAACACTTTTTAATGTTTGTACTTGCAAACCTACTTAATTTTACACAATACTGCATTGTGGTTATTTTGAAGCTGCTCTGCATAACATAAACACTAACCATTTTGAAATCCCTTTTATTTCAGCAATTCCAATCAAACTTTCAAAAGAACAGGTCAAGCAGGAAACACTGCCAGAAAAAATTATTGAAACACTACTTACAGGTTTGTCTTCTTTTATGAACCATGATACATACAAAGAAATGTTCTTACAATTTGTTTTACATTAATAACATTTGTATTACATTTCCAAAACATGTGCACTTTCTTCTTTTATTTGAGCTAATTAGACTTTCACTCTTTTATTTTATATCATATCATTCACAGCCCCTGTTCCAAAACCTTCCTTGGCAAAAACTCAGGTAGAAGAAAACAAACCTATATATACAGCAGCAGAGACCCAGGTTCAACCAGGTAACTCCTATGTAGTTTTTACAGAGCAAAGAAACATATGACTTAACATAATATCCCAAATAATATTGTTATAAATCCTTCAATTACTTTTGTTTTTTAAAGCGTTGGTAGTGTAATGGTCACCATATACTGACTTAATTTTCAGAAGTGCGTCTCAAACTCCAAAAGGAGGAATACAAAGAAGAAATAATCCCAGAACAGTTGCCAGAAACTCTGAAGACAGGTGTGTCTTTATTTACATACTCCTATCACTGTAACTAAATTACTCTTATGCAACACAGTATACACATACACTCTCTCTCTCTCTCTCTCTCTCCTCTCTCTCTCTCTCTCTCTCTCCTCTCTCTCTCTCTCTCTCCTCTCTCTCTCCTCTCTCTCTCTCTCTCCTCTCTCTCTCCTCTCTTCTCTCTCTCTCTCTCTCTCTCTCTCTCTCTCTCTCTCTCTCTATATATATATATATATATATACTGTGATACATACAAAGAAATGTTTTTTACAATTTGTTTTACATTAATAACATTTGTATTACATTTCCAAAACATGTGCACTTTCTTCTTTTATTTTAGCTAATTAGACTTTCACTCTTTTATTTATATCATATCGTTCACAGCCCCTGTTCCAAAACCTTCCTTGGCAAAAACTCAGGTAGAAGAAGACAAACCTAAATATACAGCAGCAAAGACCCAGGTTCAGCCAGGTAATTCCTGTGTAGTTTTTACAGGGCAAAGGAACACATGACTTAACATAATATCCCCAATAATATTGTTATAAACCCTTCAATCACTTTTTTTTAAAGCGCTAATAGTGTAATGGTTATCATATACTGACTTAATTTTCAGAAGTGCTTCTCAAACTCCAAAAGGAGGAATATAAAGAAGAAATAATCTCAGAACAGTTGCCAGAAACTCTGAAGACAGGTGTGTCTTTATTTACATACTCATATCACTGTAACTATATTACTTTTGTGCAATACAGTATATATATATATATATATATATATATATATATATATATATATATATATATATATATATATATATATATATATATATATATATATATATATATATATATATATATATATATATTCCAAAGGCATTTAGAAAGAGAACCATGAAAAATAATTTGACAAGTTGTTCATCAAAATTATCTTGCATAATAAATATATACATGTTCAAGTTAAAGCTATTCAACAAAAATAAATAGTAGATACTGATTACTTACACAACAGCTGCATTTTAAGTCTGAAGTCATTATAATGAAATATCATTGAAATAAAACACTTCTCTCAATTTTACTATTATAAATAGAGCCCCTTTCCCAAAGGTAATTCTTTTACACTAGTCTTCTTTTTCTACTGTAAGTGAAAGAGTAGATCTCTGTATTGAGTACATTGCCCATAATCTTTATTCAGTTGATCTTCCTTATATTCATTTCTTTTATTTTATTTTTTTTCATTTTTTCATATTTCTCTCACGAAGAGCATTGACCATTCATATGAATTAGGTGTACATTATAGATACTGATCATTCATTACGGGGCCAAGAAAATATTTTACATGAAGTAAACTTGTACAGAAATTTAAACTATCCACAATTACTGGGATTTGACGTTTATGAATGTACACTTATCCCCCTATTCCAGAAACTCCACATTGTAAATTCCTAAGAAAGTTACTTAAGGAAGATTTATTTGGGAAATTTTGGTTAGAACATCTCAAATTGGTTTGTCCTTTTTATGTGGATTTCAGGTTTCAGTGGTTTTCATGATTCAATTTAAAATTTACCAGGACCATTTGTTTTATGTAGAGGATAGCTTTTAAACAAAAATATTATAGCATGCTATGATTTTGAAAGAAATGTTTTAGTGGCATATGCACTGAAAGATAAGAGAGAATCCACACTCAGATATATCTTATCTTTGTTTGCATAGATATATTGTTATACTTTGTAGCACTATTTATGTCCAGAACACATTGTAAATGTTTAAGTTTTTCTTACTTGTTTAATTCATAACATCAAATTACTAAGCATAATGCTGCATATTAAAATAAACGTTATAATCAATGCAACATTTTACAGCACCTGTTCCTACACCATCCTTGGCAGATGTTCAGGTAGAAGAGAAATCTAAATACACAGCAGAGAAAAAACAAGTAAAGACAGGTAAATAGATGAAACAAAAAAAAATAGAACAAAAAAACTTATTGTATCAACTCACTATTCAAGAGCATATTTTATTAACAGTCATATATCCTTTTGAGAATATTTGTCTCATAACAGGTCATTTACTGTACTGCATATAGTAAGATTAAATGATTCTTTTCTAGAGTATGTCATTTTTTATAAAGAGAAATCTAGCTATTTGGACACATAAACTGCATGAATACAGAAAACAAATAAGAGAGAATAAACAGTAGCATAACAGCATCAAGGGAAAGTTGTTTGTATGTATACTTCATGGACATCACAAACTTGATGCATCTTTTCAGAAACATCACTTAAACTTCAGAAAGAGCAGCCAAGACAAGAAACAGTCCCTGAACAGTTGGTTGAGTCACTTCAGCTAGGTTGGTTCATATTATTTTACACACATGACCCCCTAACTCTCTTGCAATCATTATAAAAATTCTAATTGATTTATTTTTGCTATGTATCGGTCCCATGCTTTTGATTACCACTTTTATAGCTACCATAAGCTTATTGAGTATTAAAAAATTGAGTCCAGTGTAGTGTCTTTGGTTAAAGTAAGTTCTCCCCTCAGTACTTATTCAGTTTTAGTGATATTTAAAAAACCATAGTTAATAATGGATTAGTTGCAATACTTTCCATTCCTGTAAGTTATTATGCAAGAGTCCATGATAGGCTTTTCACAACAAATATTATGTCATTATTTTATCCAATCGCCTTCTTTTGTAGTCCCACAGTTCATATTTAGCCCGATGCGAATGACAAGTGCAGTTTGAGCTACCATAGACCCTCTCTGCTATATTCTTGCTAGCTAGCAAAGTACACTGCTAAACAATATATTTATAGGCTATTAGGAGTCATATTAATGCATATTAAACCATTCATGGTAAATATGTCCCAAAACTAGTTTTAAAGTGTTGAAAGGTCATTTATAGTAAAATAAAATGTATTTGTAATCTTCTATTACATATTGATTTTATAATTCAAAACTGGAAACAGCTCTGAAACACAGTCCAAGTCTTATATTGCTTCCATAACATTAATGATACTTAAAACATAAAAGTTTATAAACAAAACCATTAGAGAAAATCATAGTCTCAGCGGTTGGAAATAAACAGCAAAATGTAAAGACAAACCAACCCACTGACCATCTCCGTTTACCTCATAACATTTACAGCTCCTGTTCCAACACCTTCCCTGGCAGAGACTCAGGTGGAAGAGGACAGACCCAAATACACTGCAGAGAAGACACAAGTCCGTTCAGGTAAATTACCTTATTCCACATACTAACATAAATACGATCAACAGTGAATAATACCAACTCGCGTAATATGTACTTACTTTCTTATTTCTTTATTTTCTCTTAAAGGAAAAGTGGATACTGATTTGTTATATTTCAAGCAATATACATATACCTTTCCTGTCTAGAATCTTTTAGATATACAGTACAGGTATTTTTATTTTTGCAAGATGAGTCAGAATCTACGGCAGTATTATTTTACTTATTATTTTGCTAGTGATACCTCAGATTTCAATCCATCATGCAAATAGGAACCAACTGAGTGTAAGTTTTTATTTATTTATTTTTTTCAGCATCTGTTACAAAAATGGATACCACTAATTTTCTTCTTTATTGCTTTTGAAAAAATTTAAACATGACACTCACAAAAGATTACAAAACAATATATCAAGTGGAATTGCACTGATAAGCAAACAAATTTTGTAATACTCTGTATATGCATTTAAATTTAAGATCTTAAACATTTGTAAAGACCAATGAGAAAACAAGAATGACAAAGGCATATTTCACAGACTTGGACCACCATTTTTCTTTCATCCTATTAACAGTATTTCACACAAGTATGTTATAATTTTGGAAAGCAGATGCACTGAAGTAAGCATTAGGTGGCAACTGTCTCCCTGATCTGAGGGAAGTGTTGAATGTATTTAGTCTGAATTATCTGCAGTTCCATGATCGGTTTCAACATCAATATCTATGATGTTGCATTTTGAATTGAAAAAATATAGTTCAACAGAGTGATTATTAATTTGGATGCCAAAACTCATGTTACAAGCTTATCCATAAAAGGAAGACGTAATTTAACAACAAAATGAAAGATTGAAAACTTCTGGTATTCATCTTATTAACAGTGGTCATTTCTGGATATACAGATCCTTGTGAACAAATTCCTATGTATGGTAATGTCAACATTATTTTTTTGATGAATTACTTTGCATGAAACCTTTACTATTGATTTTAAATATGTTTTCCCTTGTATGCATTACTTTTTTACTTTTATTATGAGATCCTTTCATGTACAATATATGATTTATTCTATTTTTTTCAGTCACGTGTTTGATATAAAGTCAGTATTTTATAATTTCATTTATATCACTCAAAAACTCAATCAGTATAATATCCCTATAAACACACTATATCCTTCAGTATATGTACAGTTTCATTACTTTGATAAAATGACTCTTCTCAATTCACTCATTTTAAATTTATCAGCCCAGTAATCACTGCCATTGAAGAGGTGTTCTTAACCTATAATTAATTCCACTGATGCACATGGTATGTGGTTGCAGAAATGTGTGTGCCAGGTTTCAAGGCACTGGTGAACTTGGCTACAGAAGGGCAAATTGATCTTGAGACTGTCGAGCTTCATCCAGCTGAAAAAGTTAAATTTGAGAAAGATATTGGGAAGTTGAGTTTCCATCTCAAAAGAGGAGTTCAGGTAAATGAACTTATGTCAATGATGAAAGAAGGAGAATTTGTTGCTCTGAAGAAAACCGAGGATCAGGCACAGTTGCTTGACGTTGTGAGCCGTCTTGAGAGAGCCACTGTTCATAAAGTACTAGTACAAGAGGCTTCTGATCGCAAAGAGCGTAGCATAGGACTAAAATCCGTATTGCGGACCATTGAAACTGGCCAGGAATCTATGGAGCAGGTCATCATGGATATTTCTAGAGAATTTGGTCCTTCTTCAGAACCCGTCAAAGAAATTGCTGCTATCGGTCACCTTTTGCAAGAAGGTGTTAAGTGTGAAGAAGTCGTTGTTTTATCAGACTCTGGTTTACTGCCCAGTCTGAAAACACCACAAGTTCAAGCACCTTTAGTTTCTATGGTCGCAGACAAAGGTCATGTTGGTAGTATTTGTGAAGTTCTTGTTGAGGAATCTGCTATAGCAATGCAAGACAAAAAACCTAAACTTAAAGCAGCACGTATGACAGAAATGAAAGACTTGCTTAAGAAAGCTAAAGCTGAAACTGTAAATGTAAAGAGTAAGTTCCCATTAAGTTTATTAGGTCACACTGAATAGATATTTCAACTATATGGCTCACATTTATCTTTTAATTTCTATTTTTTTTTTATTTTTAAGTTGAATATTGCACAATATGTTTGATAATTTTAATATTTACTTAGTTTTAATAGATATTGCACATGTCAGTAAAACTGCAGCAATAGCAAAATGGTCTTTAGATAAGGTCTGTAATAAACAGATTATGAAGAGTAGAATTTTTTCATGTTTTGTATGTAAAGTTTCTTTTTTTCACATTTTACTTTCTATATTTTTATCTTTCTTTAATATCTAATACTATCCAATATACAAAGACTCCATTCCAAATACAATACTAAAAATACCCACATAAACATTTGTAGCTAATGGGTTCCTCTTCCTTCCTTTAAAAGCTTTTACTCCGGAGATGGTTCCTGGTGTAAAAGCATACGTGAGAATGGCCCAGGAAGAAAAAGTGAACATTGAAGAAGTTGTTGAGAAATCCTCACTAGAACCCAAATTAAAGGAAGAAGTTGCTAAAATTGGCATGATGGTAAAACATGGAGTTATGGCTCAAGATGTTATAACTTTAATGGAAGCTGGTGAATTTCCTCAGCTAATGAAACTGGAAGCACAAGCTCAACTTATGGAGGTAGTAGAAGAGTTTGGCTTCAAAGCCTTCGTTAATGAAGTGATGACGGAGCAGGTTGAGCAGGCTATTCAAAAAACAGATAAAACAATAGGTGTAAAGGCATTCATGCGCATGCTGCAAAAAGCAGATGTGAACGTGGAAGAGCTAATTACAGAACAATTCCCCAAGGAATTGGATGCCTCTGTAAAGGAGCCTGTGGCTCAAGAGATGGCTAAGGTCAGTGTAATGTTGAAGGAAGGTGTACAAGCTGAAGAAATCATGTCTATGGTTGAGACAGGCCAACTCCCAAGTCTACAGCAACCTGAAACTCAGATGCCACTCGTAAATGTGGTCAAAGAACAAGGTCACAGTGCATTAGTTTGTCAAGTGCTAATCGAGGATTCGGTCAGAGACATCGTCCAAGGTGAAATGTGCCCAATAGAATAATTTTCGTAGCAGTTTTCTTTAGAAAATTTGCCGTGTAGTAGTTGCCAGATGTAGCCTTCTTCTATAGAAATGAAATAGTAAATGGCCATCATTAATTATTATAAATATCTGTCTTTTAATACATCTTTCTCTTCTTCAGCAACTTTAGTTTAAAACTATAATGAGTCACTGATCGTATGAATATGAAATTTCAATTAAAATGAAACAACGCATTATCTAGTAGCATGCAAAGTAGAAACCTTTAAAACGGTATATAAATAATGACAGTTAACATAGCAGTTATCGTACTAATATTAATAAATATTGTTTTCATTTCCTTAACCTACCACGTATAAGTTCTTAATTTTTGTTTACGTTTAAAAAATTATTGTAATCTTCTTTATTACACATATTGTTCATTAAATAAAATATATCTGTATGCCCTTTAACATTCACAGCATGTAAATTTTACAAACAAACATCCTTAATAATTTATTACTGAAGAATTTTGTTAAATCTTTAAGGAGCAGAAGTTTTGGGCTGCAAGATGCCTCATTTAATTTTTTCCCCCAATTTTTTTTATTTATTTATTATGAAGAGAAGAGTTGGCACTGTCATCAGACTGGACGGATAGTGGTACTTTTATGCCACCGAACTGTTGCTTACTAATATCTGTTTTGCATTTCAGAATTGCCCAAAGTGGATAAAGCAACAATTTCTTCAGTTGAGAGCTTACAGTCGGCATCAACGACTCAGATTGAAGTACGAGGTAAGGCAAGCATGCCCAAAGTATTATGTAAGAGTATATTGCTGATCCTAGATACATGAATATAGTTTGAAGTATATTATATATTACATTACTGTCAATAGTTTTATAAATGACTCAGGTATTTAAAGTATAATGTTTCATCAACTGCATACTCTAATGTGTATTGATAAATTACTCCAAAGGTTCTAAAATCATCATGAGTTTTTTTTATTAGTACTGAAATAAAACAAAAAATGAAGGATATATATATATATATATATATATATATATATATATATATATATATATATATATATATATATATATATATATATATATATATATATATATATATATATATATATATAATTTTAATTTCTGCCAAGTGCTTCTCTTGGTATAGTCACAAGTGTGTGTATTAAGGTTCGATTTATGTACCCCTCCATAACTTGTATATATACGTGATCAAGTAGTAATACATTGAAATATTTGTCTGGAGCACACACCACCCACTCCTGAAAACTTTTCTTTAGTAAAAATCAAGCCTATAAGTTTATGGTTAGTTATTAAAAATAAGCAAATCTAGAGAGGGGCGGTTGCTTACTCGATAGACTAGAGACATTGCCATTACTTAACTGACCAACGGTGCTGTATAAACACTCAAATTTACCCAGTTAAGGTTCGTCAACATGCTAACCTAACTCAAGTTAGGTTAGGCAGGTTAATTAGTAACGTACCTTAATAGGGTAAATTTGGGTGTTTATGCAGCAGCGTGGCTCACTTTGAATTTTCTTGGATTTTACTGTCTGTATTAAACAACGACCCCACTCTAGTTTTTCTTATTTTCAGTAATGAGCTATATATTTATTTGCGTGATTTTTCACCAAAGTATTAGTTTTCCAGTAGTGGGTGACGTGAGTTTCACATAAATATGTCAAAGAATTAACAATTGATGAGATATAAATAAGAGTTATGGGGGTGCACAAAACGAATCTTTATATATATATATATATATATATATATATATATATATATATATATATATATATATATATATATATATATATATATATATATATATATATATATATATATATATATATATATATATATATATATATATATATATATATCCCGATAAAAGAAAAGTAAGGCCTGATAGATATAACCTGATGAAGGAAAAGTACAGCTCGATACCTTGTGAATCCTTGTTTTTTAATGTTTTCTCCTCTTAGTATTTTGATTCGTGTTCGTGTGTGCTGTTGTGTTTAATTTATGTTTAAGTACAACTGATCATTTTTGACATTGCATAATTTAGTTACATATTTGTGTAATCATTTAATTAATAACTTACCATTACTAATACTTTAACCTTATTTCCCTGATTATTTGTTTTAGTCATTATTTTGGTTTTTTGTGTTGTAACAGTAATCTCTGGATGTCATTGTGAGCCGACCTTATTCTCGACATCATAATCTAACTCATAGTCAGGAAATTTGTGGATGACTGACTGTTCCTGAGAATCGAATCTGCTTGTATATCAAAACCAGACCTTCAGCTTTTATCATCAGTGAAGCTACTCCTGTGTTTTTCCTGCATCTTAATGCCCGATCTGCTATTTTTCTCAAGCAACTGTTGAAATAAAGAGTGACGAGACATATTTCTGCTAACAATTAAAAGAGAGAGCAATTATATATATATATATATAATATATATATATATATATATATATATATATATATATATATATATATATATATATATATATATATATATATATATATATATATATATATATATATATATATATATATATATATATATATATGTGTGTGTGTGTGTGTGTGTTTAAAATTGGCAAGTGCTTCGAAGAAGTCCAATTATTTCCTATACAATAAATTAATTAAGCCATGCTAGTATTGCAGCTCTGTGGATAATGAGATTTAAAACTAATTACTCTATTCCGTTAGACTGCTTTGTTTGTAAATTGGTACACTGCAGACGATATTTAAAAATACTTACATGAACACAGAAAAAAATCACTCACTTGACAACTTAACTTATTTGCACTGTGAATTCCAGTAGATCAGAACAGGACTTAAGTAATCTGTAATTTCTAGCATCTAAAAACGGTTAGGGTGAAATGAGATGGTTGAACCCAGTACTCATATTTGTATGTAGATGGAAGAGACACAAAGCTTTGAAATGGTTAATAGCAATGTTCAACTGTCACCAATTGTTGTTCTTGCTGTTGGTTTGGTATGTGCAGGACTCAAATCTAACCTTTAGTTATGGGTATACGAAGAGCCAAAAGTACTAATGAACAAGCAATATGCGATAGTACTTATAATGCCCCCAAAATAGGGATATTGCTTTTAATAATAATAATAATAATAATAATAATAATAATAATAATAATAATAATAATAATAATAATAATAATGGTAAAATTTTACAATTGCCCCATTCACTGTATATGTCCCTGAAAACTGCCGGAAAATATATACTAACATTGCCTAAACAAAACCCTGCCCTAGAAAATAGTACTTTACAATATTTTCCCGGTGTTTTTGAATGAATAAAACCATGAATATGGTCGTAAACGGCTACTTTTTATCAATTGGTTAGGTTAAGATAGGCTAGATTAAGTTAGCATATATTTTCCGAATATTTTCATTCAAAGCACATCAAAATCCAATGGGAATATATAATTTTTCACCCCAAATGGAAACGGGTGCAATTGTAAAAAAGTATACATTATTAATATTATTATTATTATTATCATTAGTATTATTGTTTTTTTCTTAGTGTAATTATTTCAATCTTCATTCTAATGGGGGTTATTATAATATGCATTTGCCATCAGTAGATGTAAAAACAGTCATAAAATGAACTAGAACGGTAAATGGAGCTACTAAATATTGCGTTAATCAGGAACAACAGGGTAAGCAGATTTACGAGCGCTCATACGCTGCTACTGAATAAGTGTTTCAACAGCCTTGGTGACTTACCATTGAGTAGCTTGTCAATTAGATTAACAAAGCAAAATAAGTACTATATTGTACTTGGTTACATAAGAACGAGGCATACAGGAATGTTCCAGGTGAAATATTGAACAGTACACGCATATCGTTTTTTAAATTAATAGATTGCACTGTGTGTAAAAAGCAAGTTAAAAGTATGCATTAATTAAAAGATTTCGATATTGGAATAGAGTGAGTGAGAGTTATTTAGGTAAAAAATAAATTATTACAGTACAATATCTGTATGCAGATATCTAGTAAGCTGGAGACTCCCAAAATAGCACTCAACTGTGCTTGGCAGATAATACTGCAGCCATAAGGGAATAAAAAGCTAGTGAGAAAAAAATTGTAGTGGAGTTAATCTATTACCAGTAAAGAAATAAGGGTGCTAGCCAAATACTTTTAGTATAGTGTTCAAAGATGATATTTTTGCGAGGACTATTTCAGTACTTACAGTTTGTTCATGTCTGAGTGACAGAACCTCCCAGAGTTTTTATGAACCTCACCTCTTTGTGTATTTAGCCTTTAAATGACTGGCAGTTACTGTGAAGCATGTGATTTGTGAATTTTCGTAGTTTTAACATGTATAATTAAATATCTTCTAGGTCCCTCTTAAATGTGATGTGTATTAAGTGTACTCCATTCCTTATCTCATGAATTGTAAAAGTTTTTATATTTATTTTTCTATGTTTGTAATATATATTTTACGACAGCCTTTTCTGTACAAATGTTATATAAACAGGCTCATGATGATTTTTTTGTATAAATAAAATACATAAATAGTTTTAATAATTTGTTACCTGTGTGCAGTGATTGGTAAATTGTATTGTGTATTTATTCAAGGTAAGTTTTTGCATAAATCATTTTGTTTTAAATAAATCCGATCAGATTGCTCAGTGATGTGGTCAGGTATATGACCCAGGAGCAATAATGAAAATATAATGTTAAAGACACGATTCGCCGCATTAATTTATTTTTTCGTTGGATCATGTGTGAATTTCCAGTACTGTTTGTAAATCGATTATCTTTGTTTAACTCGAATTTTACCGTATTCTAAGAGATTAAATACCGTAATTCGTGCACTTTGTTTTCGGTAATCCCCAAGCACTTCTACCACGTAAACCTATACCAGTAACCATCATCTTTTGTAAATCATGCGATCCTTTTTGCTTGAAATAGGAAAAGAGGATACATGTTATAATACCTTAAACTTAAAATTCTGTTTTGGCACACTTTTTCAAACAAGCTTTGCAAAGTGAACATATTTGTAAAAAATTCCTTTGACCAATACATATGAGTTATTTAACGGAATTGTAAAAGTTCTTTAGTAATATGTATCCTCTTAAAGATTTTAGATTCCTATCATTTAGACCATAACAATCCCTGCTTCATTTCCAGCCAAGAAAAAGCAGCAAACAACAACGGTGATAGAATCCTCTGAAGGTTGGCATCGTGAAGTTGGTTAATGTTTTAATTTATAATATCCCAGCCACTATCAGGTCAAAATCACATTAACAAACACATACAATTTGACTGAATAATTATGCATTTCACTGACGCATTCAAATTTTCATTTAAAATTTGGATGATGAAAGGAACAGAAAGAAAGAAATTTATAATTATATATCAGTCCACAGCCATAACATTATGCAGACAGTGGCAGCCTTAAATATTACTTTAACATCTATAACATCCACTGATCTTGTCTTAAAAAATTATCTTGGTCTTACTCTGGTTTTAATTAGCATTTAAAAGTGCAGGTGGTAAAACGAACAGACTCCACACAATGCTGTAGTAGTGATCTTGTGTAAAATATTATAATTGGCCAATGGCATCCCAGATTTTGACAAGATGATTTTTATTGTGCTTTACTGTACCATACGATTACATTAAAACTCTGACAGTATATTATTTTCATGGTGAACATATTTTCTGTAGTTGATTGAAATGCTTTGATTCCTATTTGGTAAAAAAAATTAATGTTTCATCTTTGATAGCACTTTACTTAAGCAGCTATTACATTTTGAGATGCATAGGGGATATGTACTTTTAAAAGAACGTCAATCTCTTTCTAATTCTGCTAACATTTGGACATTCAAGCCAAACTTTAATCCATTGTAGATTGTTGTAATGGCCATCTAATACTGTACTTTCAACTATAACAGGCTAACATTCCTAGTATTAAGCTGCAACAGTATTATTGTAGTGATACCTATTGATTTATTTGTTTCATGCTAGTATATCATGTTTCAGTGTAAAATATGAATTATTGTCTTTATTTACTTAAAAGATTAAAATTAGATTTCCTCTCAAGATTATAGTAGCTTGTCTTGCATTATTTATTGAGAAATAGTGTTAGTTTAGTAATTATGATTAAATCCAAAGAATATTAAGAGATGAATGCTTTGTATTCTGACAACAGCTTATAGAAAATATGAACTGTACACATGGCATTGTTAAGAACTCCCTCCCTTTTCCCTTTTAAGACTTTTGGATTTCAGCTGGTTTGGCTTCTATAGGATTCATACTAATGTATCCTGTGGATACTAAGAGGCCATAATTTTGAAATTATCTTAACAAGAGTGAATACAAGAAGTCTTCTTAATGTAACTACAGCATCAAGGAATCATGGCAGGTGGGATCACATTGCAATAGCCTAGAAAATTATGTATATTATCCTGCATCAAGAATGCCTCAAGCTTGGCGTGTATCACAAATATCGTAACTGAGGTAAAAACATGATTCAGAAAGTCATCAATATTTATGATCTAAATACGAGTGAAGAAACTTGAATGGCATATAATCAGGCCCGGAGAATGGAAAGCAAAATGGCAGTCTTCTTTTAGCAAGTTTTGTTTGGGTGGCTTCCGTTTCTTACACACTGACATGTAATATTATTATTTTATTTTCTATAAAAGGCACTAAACAAACATGGTTACTCCATACCAGCAGGACTTTCAGGCTTTCAAAAAACTTATATTAAGACCCACGACTCAGTGTACTGCTCAGGTCTTCAAGTATACTTGCTCACACACAACATACTGTCAGCCTGAAAGAACGTAGTATAGGAGTGACTGTAAAAATTATGGATGCAGTAGCTTTGACATTTTGATTTATTACCTAGTAAATACCTCAGGAGTCTTCTGTAAATATTAAGGGTAATACAGAACATTAAGAATATTGAGAAAATATGTAAAGTTAAATTTTTTTTTTCAAATACAGGACAGTATATGGAATAATTTTCATAGTAGCTTAGCACTCATGGCCCTCCAGCCATGTAAAACAAATGAATGATATGTGAATAACAGTCATGTCATATATATATATATATATATATATATATATATATATATATATATATATATATATATATATATATATATATATATATATATATATATATATATATATATATATATATATATATATATATATATATATATAAAGATTATCTCTGGATACATATATACTCTTGACCTATGTAAATTGACAGGAGGTATATGAAACCTGAGTGCACTTTATAATTACTCAGTAAATGCAGATTATCTTTCATTTATTTGGGTTTAAATAAAAGTATAAAAAACTCCTCTGGTACTTTAATTATGGTAAAAAATCTGCAACATTTATTTCCATATGAAAATTACAGCTATTCCTCTAAGTTAAAGCTTACGAACTTACACTTTTGACAGTATTATACTTTACGTATTAAATGTGTTCAACAGCTTACACTACTTGACAGTTGCATATGTGTTTTTTTTTATTTTTTTTCTTCATGGCTGTGATATACTCATTACAGTTGGTTTTCATTCATCATATCCATGAATTCACACTGACCACTACATCATCCCATTTCTTTGTATTTCATACTGACTTCTGCTTTTAAACTTACAATGCTGACAATCGTAGACATCATGTTTACTTCAATTATTTTATTCAGTACTGCAATAAGGCATAAATTTTAACAACATTTTACTCTTCTTAAGTGCACATTTAACACCTCATCGTCTTTTTTGTCTTTGAAAATGTGTTCTGTGTACCACCTATACAGTGGAAACATTATCGTCAAATTCAAATCAACAACAGGTAATATGAATACTTTTCCCAAATAGATATCTCCACCAGGTGGCCTCAGACACAGCAAAGTACTGTTTATATGATCACCGTGTATTGATTATTATTTCCCTATTTTATTATCGGTTCAATTGATCCCTACGTTACCTGTTGCAGCTTTGTAAAAATTATTAATGATCAGGAGTGCCTTGAAGGAAAAGGATGTATGATCCTACATTTTGTATCAAGAATCCTCTTACTGACTTTGGTTTTGGAAAATAAAAATACATTGCTGCTGGAAGTATCGTAGAGGTATTTTTTTTTTAATTTATATTTGATAATTAACTATATCATCTCTCGAATTAATTCAAATTATTGGTGTGAATTATTGGCTGCTTTTATAGTTATTAATTTTGAAGCTGCAGATATTAAACCATATTTTCTTTTTGTTTTATAGATTAATTTTTCTTTTGTGGCATTGATGATAAGTGATTTTGTTCAACTTTTAGTGCAGAACAATTTTCGGGTGTGATAATTAGTAAAAAAAAAAAGGAATCATTATTGGAAGAGGTGGGAATTTTTTCTTAGTTTACGGGCTAATTAAAATAAACCATAAAACTTGCAAATCTCCGAGTCCATTTTTACAGTTATACAATAATTTGCTCACTCTTTCAACCCTTCTACTATTATGTCCTTTGTTCTAAGCAAAGTATTAGATTTTCCCGGCCCGTACTACTTTTTTTATGCTTGACTTTGTCCTCTGTAGTCAAGGCTATCACAGCGATCATTCAGTTGCTGGATCACTTCCTTTACTTGTACGCACTGTGTTGTACTTTAGTAGCATAGCAACTACAAATGCGTTTATGTGTCAGTAATCCATGTCGTTTTATACATGTTTAGATTATTTCACTTTAATTATCAGTTATATTCTTTGTCAAGTGACAGAAGGAAGTCCTCTGTATTCTTTTAAATTTTATGGGGAAATATTTTGAGAAAACGATTTTTAATTAAATCAGTATATTGTAATCTAAGCACTTACCTTAGTAGTTTTCCTTTGATGATTGCATACTTTGCACTAAGCCTAGTTGTCAGCAGTGCATACAGTATATTATTTATTGTATGAAACTGTGAAGTGGTCCAGACAAGCACATTCAAGTAGTTAAGAGACTGCTGTATTGACTCATCTTAATGCTTTTAACCACCATATTCGTGATCTACCCCAAGTCAGAATGATATGTACAGGGAAACAAGTAATTAGCCAACTTAACGTAGGGTAATTACAACTTAACCTAGGTTTTAGGTTAGGTTATGTGTTCAGTATTAACCTAGCACAAGGCAAGTGCAACACAGCAACTTAGCATATTATAATTGAGAATTAATGGTAGACCACATACTTTAAAATAAAATTGACAGATTGCATTATAAATAGGGCCTTATTTTTTATGTAACACTATTTTCCGTTAATAATTTTTGTCTTGGTGATGCTTTTGTGAAGAAATTTTTTTTTTATTTTTCTTCTTGCTCTTTCCTAGTTGTTAATTACTTTATCTTTGTCTGTGGTCTAAGTCTAAGTGTTCCCTTGGAAAGGTGAGTCATTGTATTAGTATAACTGTTTTAATAGTCTCTAAATATTGTTGTAATAATCATTACAGCAAACTAATAACACCAATGTATTTACTGCCTGGTGTCAGTTCTTTAAATGAAAATAATTACTGTACTCTGTATTTGGTGGATGTAACCTGATACATAGTATTGATTGGAAGCTTATAAAATTATAATTGAAAGACACTAATTTTCGTTGATCCACTGGCATCTTTGTACATTTGTGAAACAGAAAAGAGTCTATTTTTATCCATGCAACACTTAAAAAAGGAAGTGACTTCGACATAAGACAACTCAGCTGTGTCTGGGGCCAAACCAGCAGATCCAAAAGGATGCATTAAGTTGAACTTAAGAATCTACTGCAATAGGTCAGACTAAATATGTGCAGTTTGGTCTAGTGTCCATGATCCAAGGTTAATTGTAAATGTAGAATACTTTATATTAGAACTGAATTTCCATGACAATTGTCGGTAGAATTGTAATTGTATTATGCTTTAGGATATCATATGATGTACATTCTAGAGCAGTGGTTCCAAGCCATTTTTTTTTAACTATGCCCCACCTAAGCATCTCTAAAATCCTGACCCCCCCCTGTGACCGAGACATGCGAGTGTAGGGAGCCAGAAAGTACCTTATGGACCAATTACACAATCACGCACGTACACACACATTTTTATGTATGAATACTGTATGTGCACCGTATGTATTAACTCGCACACACACTCACCCTAACTCACTAGAAGAAAAATCACTGTTAATAACACATTCTCGAATTGCCTCCCTTAAAAATCAGATTCCTTCTTGTTGGGCATGCGCCCCATTTTGAACCACGGTTTTAGATGTGTCTCTGCTACAGGGTAATTATAATAGTACTGTAATCGGTGAAGAGGCTGTAAAGTTTCAGTAAAAAAATTTTTTTATAGAAACGGGCACAGATTTTTAATTGTATTTCACCAGTGACCTATTGTCAGTATGAAAGTTTAACTTAAATCAAAGCATTATCCATGGTATACATATTTTTGTCTTTCTGAGTGTGCAGTATCTCTCTCTCTCTCTCTCTCTCTCTCTCTCTCTCTCTCTCTCTCTCTCTCTCTCTCTCTCTCTCTCTCTCTCTCTCTCTCTCTCTCTCTCTCTCTCTCTCTCTCTCTCTCTCTCTCTCTCTCTCTCTCCACCTTTTTATTGAATCAGATATGTTGTTACACAGGTACTTCATCAGGTAATGTATGCAGTATCATATATGTCTATCCTCTATTTCTTTGACCATTTAATGTACAGTGTATAGTAATCTGCACACTCAGATAAGCTGCACCCATAAACCCCCTCTTCCTATGTATATTTGTGAAACTGACATACAGTAGGGAGTTTTGAATAGTTGATACTTTCATCTCTTAGGAACCTTTTTTTACAGTAGTGTTTTACTTATGATATATATATATATATATATATATATATATATATATATATATATATATATATATATACTTTGAATATTCATCTGTTATTCAGTATATAGTCATCGAGGAATGTTCCATGTTGTTTTATGAAACAAATTTTATTCATGCACATACTCAACAATTATTTAAACAAATCACACATACAAAAGCTTTGGCTCTTTCCCGTAAACACAATTAGGTAATCACAATTAGGTAATCTCATATACATCATCATCTTGATATGATGAAGAATTGTTTAAAGACGAGACATACGACTTATCTTGCTATCTTTGTTAATTTTGTCGACATTTTGACCATCTATCGATTCTTGACAAAAACCCATAAAATACATCGTTTGTTATGTTTCCTTCTCCCTCCCCATCTGTCTTTGTATAGCCATATCTTGACATGCAGATGTGTGTAGATGAGTTACTAAAACTTGTCCTTAATGGAATATGTCCCTCATCTGTCATCTGGCTAAAAAAACAAAAATGCAAATCCTTTCATTTCCAGACTGTGTATAACCTAAAATATACAATGAAAATGTTGTATGTTATCTGATATTAAAAATATCAGACTTATTTTCACAACCCAACTTAGTTCATAAACACGGACACACTATTCAAGTTGTGCATGAATTAGTCGTGTGTTTACCCCCCAGTACCTGTCTTTTTAATGGTGTTTGTTTCTTTCAGGACACTTGTGTCAAGCACTGCATGTTTATGAATGTTATCAAGTCTATATCTTCATGTACATCTGTTTCAGAACTTATTGGTCAGAATAGGGAGAACACAATACCGACCACACAACAGAGCATTACAAAGGACACTGAGAAAACACTAGTACAATACGAAACGGGAAATGGCAAAACAGAAAGCAGAACACATATATTGGAACCTGTAACAGATACACGCACAGATATGGCACAGAAACTAATAAGCAATGAAACCACAAAATCGAGCATTATGAACAAAAAAAGAGAAATGGAAAGCAAAGGATTAAGTTTTAGTGACAGTATAGTAATAAGAACCAAGCTTGATTCAAGGACACAACCAGATGAATTCAGTAAAACAAAATTTTATACAGATACTCCAGAGGAGATAGAAGAAGTAAATATTGAGGGGTCAGGTTTGGGGGAAAAAGATTTACAGAGAGAAAAATCAATAATTGGAGACTTTAACACATCCTTCAGTTGTGAAACATATGATACTTGTAGAGCACAGTCAGCAAAGTCACCCGCATCAACGGCAGTTTATTCATTAAGCACTGACGCTAGAAGTACAGAAGAAAAATTTGTAGAGGTTGGTGATGCATTTGATACATTAGCAAGATTGGAAGTGTTAGGTAGAGAAACAAACGATACAGTACACAGACAACATGATATAGTTGAGCATAGTCAGGAGACAAAAGATAAAGAAGAAAGATTACAAATGTCAATTTCGGAAACTCATGATGCTTTACACAAGCCACATGTGATATTAATAGAGCAGAAAGATGAAAAAGCAAAAGACCTTAAAATGCATGTGTCGCTTTTAGAGACACTAGATGCTGTACACAAACAACAAGAAATACTAGAAGAGGAGGGTCAGGATATAGAAGGAAAAGAAGAAAGAGATAAAAGGCCAATTGTAGAAATACTAGATTATGTGCAAACCCCAGTAGAGATTTTAATGAAGCAAAGTCAGGATGGAAAAGAAAAAGAAGTAAAACTGGAAATATCAGTTGCAGAGTTACTTGATGTTGTACTCAAACCACAAGAGACAATACAAAATCAAGTTCAAGGTCAGTATTCACAGGCGATAGTACAGCAAGATCAGTATTCACAGGCGGCAGTACAGCAAGATCAGTATTCAAAAGGCAGAGAAGTAGAATTAGAAGTGTCAGCAGATACACTTGATGATGTGCACAAACAACAGGAGACTTTATTAGAGAGAGGTCACAGTGCTGAGAAAGAAGGACTAGAAATATCTGTAGCAGAAACTAAAGACGCTTTGTGTAGGCCACAAGGCACATCAGTAAATGAAGATCAGGATACAGAAAAAAAAGTAAAACAAGAAATATCAGCTGTAGAAACAAACGATATTGTGTGCAAACCACAGGATTGGGAAGAAAAAGAAACAAGACCATGTATGATACTTGCAGAAACACTAGATGATGTGCACAAGCCACAAGAGTCATTAGCAGAGCAAGCTCAGGATGCAAGAGTAAAAGAAGTAAGACTGCTAACATCAGTTGGAGAAACACTAGACATGGAGCACAGTTCACAAGAGACATTAGTAGAACAAGGTCACGATACAAAAGAGAGAGAAGGACTAAAAACATCAGTTGCTGAAGCAGATGCCATTCAAATGCCACAAAAGGCATTAGTAGAGCAAGGTGATGATACAGAAGTAAAAGATAGAAGACTTGAATTGTCAATTGCTGAAGTATTAACTGCTGTAAATAAACAACAAGAGACGGTAGTAACAAAAAATCAGAATGTCGCAGAGAAAAAAGTTAGACTAGAAATATCATATGCAGAAGCACAAGACACTGTGAGTAAGCCACAAGAAACATTAGTAGAGCAAGGACTTGAAATATCATTTGCAGAAACACAAGATGCCATGCAGAAGCCACAAGGGACAGTAGTAGAGCAAGGTGAGGATAAAGAAGTAAAAGAAAGGAGACTTGAATTGTCAGCCGCAGAAGCACTAGATGCTGTTAATAAGCCACAAGAGATGGTAGTAACACAAAGTCAAAATGTGGAAGAGAAAAAAGAAAAACTAGAAATGTCATATGCAGAAACACAAGAAACCTTGCACAAGGCACAAGAACCATTATTAGAGCAAGATCATGACACAGAAGAAAATAAAGTAGATCTAGAAATGTTATCTGTAGAAACAGCAGATGCTCTTCTCAAGCCACAAGAAACAGTACAAGTTGAGGATGCAGAAGAAAAAGAAGAAAGACTACTATTATCACCTGCAGAAACACTTTATGCTATGCATATGCCAAAAGATTTATTAGTAGAGCCACAAGAGCCATTGAGAAATATAAGTCAGGATGGAAAAGGAAAAGAAGAAAGACTACAGTTATCAGTTGCAGAATCACTAGACACTATGTTAAGACTGCAAAAAACTGTAGCTGAGCAATGTCAGGCTGAAAAACAAAAAGAAGAAAGACTAAAACTGGTGGTTTCAGAACCATTAAACACTGTACTGAAACCCCAGGAGACTTTAGTAGAACAATGTCAGGATGTAGAAGAAAAAAAAGGAATACAACCCTTGTCAGCTGTAGAAACACTAAATTCTGTCTGGAGTCCACCAGGTCCATTAGTAGAGCAAAGTCAGAATGCAGAGATGAAACAAGTAAGACTAGAAATGCCGGTTGTAGAAAGTCAAAACTCTTTGTGTAAGCCACATACGAAATTAGTTGAGCACTGTCATTATGAAGAAGAAAAACAATTAAAACAAGAAGTGTCTGTTTCAGGAATGCTAAAAGATGTTCTAAAGCCACCAGAGACGTTAGTGGAGGAAGGTTGGAATGAAGAGGAAAAAGAAACAAGACTTCAAAAAGCAACTGCAGAGACATTAAGCGATCATATGGCACAAGAGACAATAGTAGAGAAAGATCAGCATGTTAAAAGTAAAGAACCAAAACTACATACATCAGTCGCAGTAACACTAGATACTGTGCAATTGCCACGAGAAACTGTAGTCGAGAAAGGTCAAGTTGTAGAGAAAGAAGTAACACTACAAATGTCAGTCACAGAAATGCACATGCCACGAGAACAAAGTAATATTGGAGATGACTTTGGAGGCAATGATGTAAATGAAATAGAAGGACCGCAAATGTCAGTTGCAGAAACTCTAGATTCTGTGTTTAAACCACAAGAGATAATAGTAGAGCAAGGTAAAGCTGCAGATGAAGATGTAAGATCACATATTCCACTTGCAGAAACACTAGATGCTTTGCACAAGTCAGAAGAGCTTGTAGTACAGCTAGCTCAGGATGAAGAAGTAGAAGTAAAGCTAAATATATTAGTTCCAGAAGCATCAGGCACTTTTCAGAAGCCACAGGAAATATTAGATGAATCTGAAGAATTGAAACTTGGAACACCTGTTAGATTGGAAATAAAATATGTAGAACACCTAGGAAGAGAAACCATGCCATTATTTGAAGAAACAACTGGAACACAAGATGTAAAACTTGATTTACAGGAAACGTTTGTGTATGCACAAAGTAATGCCATTGTAGAAGGTGGAACAAATTATATTATTGAATTTTGTGAACCACAAGCTGAGCTGCTGGAAGTGACACCTAGAAATATAATAGAAATTGATATGTTGACTGAAAACTGTATCCCTGCTGAGACAGCTTATAATGAAGATGGCCAAATGAAATCATGTAAATTTTCAGTAGGCTCCTTCACAGATACAATGAAGATAACAGATTTAGTGCAGAATGTGTCTGAACAATGTGTAGAAGAGGAAAACACCAATATCAGTGGCAAAGAAGTTCTGCCAGATCTATATAAAAAAAGTCAAGAATTAGCTGCCAAAGATATTTCTAAGGTAGAAAATGTGCCTTATAGTTTGACAGAGGATACTGAGTGCAAACACATAATCTCAGAAACAGTTGTGACTTCGGAGTTTGAACAGGAAATGCATTTTGAAGATGATTTAAATCTTCCCAGAGCTACAGCATCCGAGATTGTTGCAGATGCAGTTTCACTCTGTTTTCCAGTAGTTGGAGCTCGTCCAAATATCCGTGGAAATGATCTGTTTATAAATTATGCATGTACTTCGGAAATTGACAGGTACATCACTATTGATGATGTACCATTTGTTTCACTGCCTACAGTTTGCACAGAAAAACTAGTAAGTAGTGATCTGAACAGGAAAACTAAGACCCATTTAGAGGTATTCAAGAAAGGATTACTCACTTGCTGTCCATATATATCATGTGATGAAAGATACATGCTCGCACCAGATTTGGTGTATAGTGAGGAAGTGGTAGTATCTGCAATTGAATCATATGTTGAGCCTTTTCACACTGTTAAAATCTATACGCCACAACAAGTGTCTGAAAAAAGTTTGTTAATTCTTTACCCAACTGTCTTATATTCTGAAAAATTTGTCATTACTGAAGAATTGATTACATTGACACAAAGCTTAGCACATGCTGAAGAGATGTTATCTCCTGACCTGAATGCAGATCTTTTAAAAACTGAAACTATGCCACAAGTGTTTGAGGGTTATCTCCGTATACACTATCCATCTGTGTCATGGACTGAAAGATTTTTGAAAACAGATGATATTTATATTCTTGAACAGGAACAAGCTGAAGAAAGAATCAGACCTAATTATAATGTCTGTGCTATTTCATATCAGGTTGCAACTATTGAAAGTCAACCACAAGTCTTTAGAGGAAGTTTACTCTTACAGTTTCCATCTATACCATGTGTAGAGATATATACAGTAGCAGCTGATATCCTTCTGCCTACACTTAATGAAGAGCATGTAGATATAGTGGTAATTCCTGATAGTCATAGAAATGTTGCAAAAGTTGAATCTCGACCTCTTGTTTATGAAAAAGGCTTGCTTATGCATTTTGCTATTGTGTCTGATATTGAAATGCATATTATCACAGAAGATATTATTACACCTAGACCAAGAGCATTACATGCTGATGAGCTAACCACTCTTGATACGAGTAAAATTAGTAATTTATATTCAACTGCAAGAATTGTAACTCGGCCCCAAGTCTTTGAAGAAGGGTTAAGCATACATTTTCCATCTTTATCTTACGTTGAAAAATATATCACTACAGGAGATATTTGTACACCTACGATTGTTATAGCATATGCCAAGGAAATAATAATTCCTGACTTGAAGACAGCTTTCATTGAGTCAGTGAAAAGTATATCAGATTTAAGTATCTTTACAGCCTCACCTCATTATGATTCTGTGCCAAATACTGAACACTGCTGTAGTCTTGACATTGACATTTTGCAGAAATGCCATGCCATTGTTGCACATCATCCTGAAAAGGACTTTGCATATATTGAGGATTTGATTTTTCTCTCTGAACAAGGGTTGATTCTTAAATATTCCTTTCTTTCTGTGCCGGAAGATTACATCACAACAAGCGAACTCACATCGTGCTCACAAGAAATATATGCCAAGATAAGTGATACACCAACACATCATTTTGCTAATATTTTGCCTACACCCGAAATACATCAAAATACACTACATTTCCCACATGCAGTGACCAAGAGGTTGAGTTTAGATAGCTCCCAAATTCTACAGGTTTCTTTGTCTATTTCAGAAAGAGAAACTGAAGAAATGACAGTTATGTATCCCACATCGTCATTCTCTGGGCAAGAGATGACAACTGAAGACTTGATTACACCTTCACTTAAACAGATGCATGCTACTTCAGTCCTTATCCCAGATTTGGAATCTGCTTCTACTCAGTCTGTTACAGTTGTTCTGGAATCTGGCCATACCATAATGCACCATTCCACATCTTATATTGATTACAACATGACAGAAGACATAGTTCCAACAGTCCTTAACATAGCTCAAGGCGAGCTTCAGGCTACTCCAATATTACACTTTGCATATGTTATGCCAGTGAATATTATATCCTCAAGTGCTCTGACAGTTTTATACGCTTCTACTTCACACGTTGAACACTACATATTAGTTGATAATATGTTACCTTTCATTGCTGAAAGTGATATTGCTAGTGAATGTCATGTACCTGAATTGGCTTATGCATCTTTTGCTCCTTTAATCGTGGTGTCTAAGGAAGGTCAGATTGTTGTTTATCCTTCCCTTTCCGTATTGGAGCTATTTGGTACATGTGATGAATTTACAACATCTACACTTCATCCATATATTTATCCCACTTTTGCTTGGGAACCAGTCCTGGAATCTGTTACCATCCAACCTTTGCCATTGTTGTATAAGTCTGGTATGATTTGTGTCAGTTCATTTGAATTTGAAACTCAAGTTGAAGACTACCCATATTATATGCCATTACCTATTCAAGCAATGTCATCAGCTGTACCTCCTCTGGAATTGGCCCACATCAACCCTGTGGTTGTCATATCAGAAACAGGGCATACACTTCTTTACCACACAACATCCATTACAGAACAGGATGCTTCCACAGATGACCTAATCACACAATCACCCTTATATACTACAGCAGATGTACTTACAGTACCAGGACTATATTATGCATCACTACAACCTTTAGTTATTGTGTCTGAATCTGGTCTTCCCATTGTCTATCCGCTCATGTCTTTCTTAGAACAAGATAGTGCTGTTGATTACTTTATTACCCATCCATCTGAGACTGTATGTGCCAGTATTGACTTTATACCCTTGCTAGACCATGCAATGATACAACCATTCGTCATTGTTGTACCAGATTTAGAACTGACAGTTGTTTACCCATCAGTGTCCTGTTTTGAAGAATATGATACAACTGAGACCTTAATCATACCCTCTGTCTGCAGTTCTCAAGCCAATGTGTTGTTTGTTCCTGAAAAGTGTTGTGCTGTGGTCCATCCTTTCATTCTTGTTTCTGAAACTGGTTTGATGAGTGTTTATCCTACTATGTGTGAACCTCTACCAGAAGAGATAACAGAAAATATATCAGTAATGATCCCAGAAAGCCATGTTGCAACATATCAGATTCACCCTCATCTGGATATTGCCTCAACCCAACCGCATATAATTACACTTTGTAAAGAATTATCAAATGAATATCCCCAGTCATCTCAAATTGAATATACACATGCAGAAATATTGAACATAGCTCAGCCAGAAATCATTCAGATCCTAATTAGTAGTAGTCCTGAATTAGATGTAGCAGAAATTTTGCCACTTAAAATTGTTAGTGAAGAGGGTATCACTCTGATCTTTCCATCAACCTCTATACTGAAGCAAGATTTTACAGACACTGTGTATGCTTTAAGCCCTTTTAAAATTGCACAGGCAACAGCATGTATGGTACAACTTCCAGAGTTTGCCATGGCAGAGGAAATATCAGTTCCATTGCTAACTGATCTTGACAAAATAGAGCATACAACACAAAGTTCATCCCTATCAGATCTCAAAATATTGTCTGAAACTGACTCCTGCATGTCTTCTGTAACCTATCCCTTTATACCAATTCACACAGGCATGGCAAATGTACCATCTCCAGACACCGCTACAATCATCAGTTCTGCAGTATCTGAAGTAGAGACAGAGGACAAAGTACAGACAGTAGCAGCAACTTTGAATACTTTGGACAAATCTGATATCATTGACTTAGAGATATCAACTGAACATTTCACACTAGATAAAATACAAAAAGACTTTCAGGAAGTGAAGAATACTTCAGTTTTGCAGTCTATTGTTGTTGATAAAGTATCCACACCAATGCATGAGGAGGAACCACTGAAAATTACTCAAATTCCGATCACTTTCAAAGCAGTACAACAATACGAATCTAAACCAAGTACAGAAGGGTTTACACAGGAAGTACTAGAAGGAACTGATGTAGAGTCTGGCACATATAAAACACTTGAAGAAACACCATCCACAAATATAGGTCCAAACATTGAATCAAAAGAAATGTTAGAATCTTCATTTTGCTTGGCTTCAATTCATTCTCCATCCATTAAACATGACAGTAAAATTTGTGAAGAATCAGCCATAGCAATTGAAGAGATAGCTGCAAAAGAGAAGGAAGAAACATGGAAAAATGTAGTAGGTTATCAGAGAGATCATGAATGGCAGCCACAGGAAGATGTCATGGGAATTAGGGAAGGTGTATTACCTGTGACTGCCAAGACCATTACTCAACTAGATATTTTATGCGTTACAGAATCCACCTACCCAAATATATCAGTAGATAATGGTACACCATCTATTCATAGAACAAAAACCCACACCATCATGACAAAGGATGGACAACTTATAGAACAAGAGACTATTGTCACATCACATACAGAACAAAGACATGAGCATGATACTTTTGTACAGCCAGTAGAGATCACAGAAGTAGTTGATACACAAGATATTTCTGTAACTGATTTTAAAGTAACTTTTCCAGATACACACACGGGACCTTTAGATGAAACTGGGCTACCTCATGATATGGAAATAATACCAGTTGAAATGCATGAGATGGAGCCAGAAGCCAACACCTTATCCGAATTGAAACTTGAACCAATCCCTCAAACTTTAGAGTGCAAAGCTCTGCAGTCGAAAGTCGAATTTGAAAGAGCCTCCGTCACAGAAACACTTACATTCAAGGGTCCACATCCTCAAGATTCTGTTAGAAAAATATGCACAGTCCAAGTAGAAGAAGAATTTGAGGATTGGCAAAAAGAGGAGTTTAAAAGAAAACCACGAGAAATCCAAAAACAAAAACAGACAAAACAGATGACCACAGTTGAAACTGACACAGAGCATACTGACATAATAACTGCCAATAAACATAGAGATGACGTACATATTACTGAAACCACCTCACTTGATATTAAATCAGTTTTGTTGCCTTTTATAGAATCCACACACAGGACACTGACAACTATAGAAGAAAATACATTAGGAAGCTCTCAGACTGCAGATATAGTTTTTGAATATACCTCAGAACTTGAAAGTACCAAACCATCTCAAGAGAAGGCAAGATCGTTGATTGGTGATGATGCAAAACATTCTGTAACTATTACTGAGAATGTATCTGAAGAACAACTAGCTCCATGGCAAAAAGAAGGCAAAATTCATCTTAAAAAATGTACATCTGTTACTCCAGATATTGTTTCATCTGAATCCATCCAAGTCACTGACACTAGAGCAGAAGACAGTTATTCTAGTCTAGAGACCGGTGTTTCAGCTAAAGCCATGTCTATGATCGGTGAAGAACTGAAAGATTCTTTGATAATCACGGAGAATATTTCTGAAGAACAGCCTGTATTATGGAAAAGAGGAGCCAAACTTCCTTTCCAAACAGAGAGTGTGATCCCACGGCTTGTAGCTTCTGAACCTCTCGAAATAACAGACACTAAAGTTGAAGACACATATTTACCTCTTCCATCAAGGAAGGATGACTCTATGCAGGCTATAGTGAAAGAAGAGATCAGAGATTCAATTACAATAACAGAAAAGTTTGCAGAGGAAAGAGCTGCAGTATTTGAGAGAGGTGAGAAAATACCTATAAAGACCATGAATATTGATTCAGAAGTTATTACCTCTAAGCCTCTCCAAGTTACAGACACCCAAGTAGAAGATATAATTGAAATTTTAGCTATAGGTAAGAATGAATCAGTTAAAGCTAATGTTTCTGAAGATCTTCACAATGTAGTCATCATAACAGAAGAGATACCAGAGGAGCAGCCTGTAACCTTTAATAAAGGAGAGAAGATACCACTGAAAATGGAGAGCATAAAACCATGTCTAGTTACATCTGAACCCATTCAGATTATTGATATGGAAGTGGAAGACTCATGTTCTAGCTTGACAATGGATAAGAAGGAAACCGCTAAAGCCACATACAAGGAAGATATTAAAAATCCAGTCTCAGTATCTGAAAAATTACCTGTGGAGCACCCAACAGAATGGACACCAGGAGATGAAATACCACTAACAGAAAAAGCAAAATCAGATATGGTATCCACATTACCCCTTGAGGTCACTCAAACAAAAGTAGAAGATACCTATGTACTACTAAAACCTGAACTGAAAGAGGAAATGCAAGCATTGATTAAGGAAGATGTTAGAAACTCAATTACTGTTACTGAAAATGTCTCTGAAGAACAACCAACACCTTGGAAAATTGGTGATAAAATAGAATTCAGAACACATCATATTTCACCAGATTTAATTGCTTCTGAATCTTTACAAATAACAGACACCAAGAGCGTGGAAACTTCTGTAGCATTCCTAGATGAAAGAGTGGAGGAGGCCACAGCAACTATGAATGAAGATGTAAAAACTCCAATAACAGTCACAGAAAATATCTCAGAAGAACAACCATATCCACTCAAACGACCTCCCAGAGTCACTGCAGATTTAGCTCATCACAAATTAATGGTAATGGAGCATGATTCTCTAGCTGTAACAGAAGTCAATACAGGAGAGGGTGGTGATGAATTTGAAGCCAAAAGTATAAATTATCAACAGGCAGCTGGAAAACTAGAACCATTGGTAGCTATCACAACAACTGACCAACGTTCAGAAGATTCATTAAGTAGCCTTTCTGAAATGGTAACCTCATCTAGGAAAGCTTCTGTTAGACAACCAGATGCTAGACAGACATTTGAAATTACAGAACAGATTCCTCATGAAAGTACAGGAGATTTCAAACAAGAAAAGCCTATGTGTGAGATCCCAAAATGTGGTTTAACAGGACAAACTGCACCTCAGATTGAAGAGATTATGCTGCATGATGTAGAAGAAAAATATGTCTCCAAAATGCCACCAATAACTGCAAACGTAAAACAAACAACTGTTACCAAAGAATCTGAGGCAATAATTGTTGCTGAATCAAATTGTGAGGATGATGCCATACAATGGAAAAAGAGTGCACACACTCTTGAAATAGCTAAGAAAAATTTTGTTGAACAGAAGCATATACAAGTCTCGGAAACATTGGAAGCAGATAAAGAAGGAATATTTATGGAGCCTAAAGAATATAGACAACAAGGGAAACCTTCTGAAATGCAGCCATTGCATCCTGTCACAGTTCAGAGACCATATGTACAAGAAGAAGCAACATCTTGGAAGTCCAGAGTTGAAAAAGAGCAGAATGCTAGAGCTACATTGTCGGAAAATATGCCTCTTAGTGTTTTTGAAGCATTACAGCATGATACTTATAAGCAACACATGTCTGATCAGCCATTTGCAGCTCATGCAGTTAAACTAGAGGATAAAAGAGACGCATTAGCAGTTAGTGAAGTAAAGGCAGAATCCCCTGTTACGGCTCTTGAAAAATCCGCTCCAAAGGAAGAGCATGCTGAAATCTGTCACACCAAACAGACACCTCTTGTTATTTCTACTTCAGATGTAAGGGACATGGAAGCTCCTTTAAATACAAAGAAACCAATGGAGTTTCATGTGGAGAGAACTGATGTTAGTACATTCCAGTCAGTTATGGTTGCAGACACTGATGTTCAGCTACCTGTTGAAGCACTAAATAATCTGAATCTATTTTCAAACAAAGCAACTGCAAGCTTTATCCCTCAGAAAGCTCTTGAAGTACTGGAATCACAAGCACATCAAAAGGAAAAAGATTTTCAACCATCAAAAATGGCTGATCTGCAATTAGAAGGTACTCTAGAATTGAATGTAAATTCATTAGAAGTAAGAGAAACCAGAGCTCAGTCTCCAATAAGAGATCTAAAGGAGAGACAACCTTCCAGTGATACTGCCTTTGCCTTTATAATTCCTCAAAAATCCATAAAAGTTTCAGAAATAGCAGTAAACTTTAAAGAGGAAGAATTTTCTGAGATGCAAAGGCAGTCACATATTGCAACTTCTGATCAAATGCCAGCTCAGCATCCTTTAGAGATTACACAAAGCAGTATTCAGGACAGCACTAGGGCATTTGAAAATGAAGAACCAACCAGAGTTATAGCTAATATTGATATGAATGGGCTCCATGCAGTGTCTGTGACAGAAATTAATTCAGCGCAAAGTGAAGAGATTTATTTCCCAGAGAAACTGTCCATGACTTGTGCTAAAACAAATCTTTCCGAAGGCCTACAATCTATTGTTACTCAGGAAGTCTGTGCTTCCTCTTCAGTTGAAAATCTTCCTTATTCTGAAACTCCAGGAACCAAAGAAGCAAAACAAGGATTTGAAGAAAATAAAGCTCTGTCTATACATGAAACAGGTTTCCATGAAAAGGAAGGTCAATTTCATGTATCTAACCCTGTATCAATTACCCTTAAATCCAGAATCAATGGAAGTCTTGAACCATTGCTAATAACAGAAGTAGAAACTGAAGAATCAACAAGCAAGGTTTCAGCTGAAAACTTGCCTCAAGGAGAGAAAGCAAATATTGAACTAACACATACCACAAAGATAGCTTTAATGTCAGGTGTTCTTTTATCAGAAAAAGAAGGCTTTTTGAAGGAAGAAAAACCTATTAATGAGATTGCTGAGGGCAGCATAAGCACAGGAGAAGCTATAACAGTGACAGAAACTCTTCCCCAATCATTAACCCAAGATCTCCAAGTATCTTGTAAGCCAAAAAGGGAAGCTGGTATTGGCTCTGTTGTTCCTTCTAAAGCTGCATCTGTGTCTGAGATTTTCCTTCATGAAAAGGAGGGTATACATCAGAAAAGCAAGTATCCAAGTATATCACTTGGTAGTCAAGTGCAGCCTCCAAATTTGCCGCTCATAATTGAGGAGTCCCAAATACAATATAGCACATCAAAACTAGAAGAGCAACAGATGCAGCCTACAGAAAAAGCATCTGTATCACTATTTGCTCACCATATTGCCTCGTCTACTGATATAGGGACTGCTGAAAAGGAGGGTGTACACAAACAAGAACACCCAAAGCAAGATATTGCACATGTAGAGTATGAAAGTGCAAGAACACCAATACAAATATCAGAAACAAGAGCAGAATCTCCTGTGAAAGATATTAAGGATAAAGAGCCAGAGAATGTCGTAGCTAGAAAAGATGTTATCCTCCAGAAGGCCTTATCTATATTGGAAGCTGGAATTCAGGAAAAAGAGGGCTGGCTACAGACTAAGCAGCCAGCATCAATAAGTATTACTTCAGATATTACCCAGACTCTTCAACCACTTACAGTAATTGAGGTCACAGCTGAACCTTCAATTCAAGACTTTACTGCAGATACACTGGTGGAGGAAAAAGCTGAGGCAAAGCACATTCCACATTGTGCAACTTCTGTTAGTGAAGCTTTCATTCATACAAAAGAAGAGGATTATGCTCGATCAGTCCCACACTCACTTATGCCAAAAGAGTCACACATGCCTGCAAATTCACCTATCTTTATAACTGAAACACTAGCTGAAAGCCTTGTTGTTGATCATACAGAAAAAGAAGTCCCTAAAAGTAAAGCCAAAAGCTTCCTGATACCTCAAGATGTCATCGAGGTGGAGGAAGTGTGTGCAAATGAATATGAAGGTACATTTAAAAGAAATATTCCAGATCATTCACATGGAAAACAAAACCATATTCCAGGCCACACTATTGCCATGTCTACTGAGATTGAGCCATATGAAAGCTTGCAGAAACTAATTAATGATGATAAAGTGATTGAAAAGATTGTGAATGTGTCTATAAATTCTCAACAAGCAGCAGAAATTCTGGAACATGAGGTAGTTGAAGCTGAAAAAACTCTTGGCATTCCATCAATAGATAACAGGCAAGCAACTGCGGGTGTTGAAGAGATGCTGCCAGTTACTGTGTCAGAAGTATACCCAGGTACAAAGGAACGTGACTGTGTTTCAGAAGAGCTACCATCAACTCACATTTTAGAAGCCAAACCAGTAATTACCCCCCTTCATCTTCCAAATGTAGTTTATCCTGTTATAGCTGAACAGGAAGGTAGAATCCCCTCCTTTAAAATTCCTGATGCTACTACTGCCAAACTACATTTTACCACACATTCTTCCAAACAAATTTCTCAACAGCATCCTGATATTCTTCCAGGCATATTAAAAACTGAAGTACCTATGCATGCAACTGGTAAAGTAGTTTTGGAGCAAGCATCACATGTGTCAGGTTCACAGGAAATTATTGTTGAATCAACTGCAGCAGTACCCCAACTCATTCCCCAGACTGCCAAAGCTTACCCCATTATTGACAGTCAGCATACTATATCAGTTACGCAAGTTTCCCCAGTTAATGAAGCAAAAGACATTGATGAAATAATAAAACCTGTACCAGCCATGGCTAAACACGTTCAGTCAACTCAGCAAAGTATTCATGTTGAGGAAGCTGATATTAGAGAATCTTCATCATCTGTTGTTATTCAGAAGGTTACTGAGCAAGTAGCCAAACCAATTTTTGATCGCCAGGAACATGTAACTATCTCTGAGATCAAATCAGATGAGCTCCCAGTAGATTTAAAGGCTACTAAAGTTGAAAGTAAGGCCACACCTCTAGTAAAGCCTCATGAAACTTTTACTGTTTCCTCAGTTACTGCGGCAGAGTATTATGAAGAAACTCTGCATCCCAAACTAAAACTTGAAAAAGCTGAACCTTCATCAATGCCTCAGTTGTGTGCATCAATAGAAGAAACAAAAGTGCATGAAAGCTCAGGTGAAATAAGTACCAAAAAACCTAGTGAAGAAAGAGCCACCAGGTCCATCTCTAAGCGTGAATCAGTACAGGTATCAGAAGTGAAAACAGAAGAAAAGCCCGTACATATTAAAGACAGAAGACCTTCACAGGAGCGAGCGAAGTCTGTAGTATCTAATCAGGAGCATATTATAATATCTGAGACATCAACAGTGGAAGCTCCAGGTATAGTGAAGCACCGCACACCATCCCAGGAACGAGCCCGAAAAGTTATGTCTCAAAGGGAACATGTTTTGGTGTCTGAAGTTCAAACTGAAGAAGTTCCAGGAACTACAAAACATAGAACTCCATCACAAGAAAGAGCTCGCAGGTTACTTCCACACAAAGAACCTTTAGTAGTAGAGGAAGTAAAAGTCCATGAAGTGCCTAAAGATCTACCAAAGGCCAAACACAAAGAAGATAAAGCTAAAAAGGTAATACCTCAAAAAGAATCATTGTCGATCCAAGAAACCCAGGTGACGGCTCAGACTGCTGACCTTTCTCATATAATACCAAAAGAAGAAAAAGCTATGCAGATATTACAGAAACGGTCATCATTGTCGGTTTCTGAAGTATCAAGTAATGAAGTGGCTGAAAAGCTTCCAGACTACAAACCTGAGAAAATGCGATCAGCAGAGAAGAAACTTGATCATATGGAAGTTGCCACAATATCCGAGGTTACTTCTAATGAAGCACCAAGTAGAGTTCCTGAGGATAAGAAGAAAACTCAGATTGCATCAGTTGTTTTGCCAGAAATGAGAGAAACCATCCAAATTTCAGAAGTAAATATTGGAGAGACATCAGATTCAGTAGTTCATTCAAAGAGAACTGAAGAGCATGCAAACATTATGATGAATCTTGCTGAATCCATTAATGTATTACAAACCCAGGTACATGAGACAACTAAGGTAGTCCTGCAGGACAAACATAAAGAGGAAAAAGCTAACACAGTCTTTGCTCAGCAGGATTCCATCACTGTTGCAGAGGTAAGTATAAAGGAGTCACCAGGAGACATAAAAGGTTACAAACCTAAAATGGAAAAAGCAGAATCTGTGTTTTCACCAAGAGAATCAATTTCAGTCGAAGAGATCGTAGTAAAAGAAAGTCCAAGTCCTGTTGCAGACATGAAAGTAAAAACTGGAAAAGCAACTTCAATCATCTCTCCCAAAGAGTCTATCACCATTCAGGAGGTTTCCTTAAAAGAAGACACAACTTTGGTAAGTAAAATTAAGCCAAAATCAGAAACAGCCCAGCCGATCTTTTCTCCTCAGGAATCAATAACAATTGAAGAAGTATCAATTAAAGAGGCTCCTGGGTCTGTTAATCATAAACAACCTAAATCAGAGCAAGCGATGTCAGTAATAACACCACATGAATCTTTGACAGTACACGAGATATCAGTGAAGGAATCTCCTGCATCTTTAACAGATTCAAAACCAAAAAGTCATCAAGCAGAATCTGTTATATCACCACAATCATCCATTTCGGTTCAGGAATTGTCCATAGGAGAGGCTCCTGGCATTATTAAGGATCTAAAACCTAAAAGAGAACAAGCTGTTTCTGTATTCTCTCCGCAAGAATCACTCACTGTACAAGAAGTGTCTGTAAAGGAGTCACCAGGCACTGTGAGAGATGTAAAGCCAAAATCTGAAAAGGCTTCTTCTATCATTTCTCCTCATGAGTCTATATCAATAGAAGAAATAGCTGTAAAAGAATCATCGGGTGTGGTAAAGGAAGTGAAGCCTAAAATTGAGCAAGCTAAATCAATTCTAGCTCCCCAAGAGCCTTTGTCAATTTTAGAAATATCAATAAAAGAAGCTCCTGGCGCAGTGAAAGCTCCTAAGCTTAAAGAAGAACAAGCTACTTCTGTGTTTTCAGAGCAGGAATCCATTGGTGTTCATGAAGTAAATGTTAGAGAAGCACCTGGATCTTTAACAGATTTAAAACCTAAACAGGAACAAGCAGTATCCGTTCTCTCTCAGCAACAATCACTCTCAGTTCATGAAGTATCAGTTAAAGAAGCACCTGGATCTTTAAAGGATTTGAAGCCCAAAGAGGAAAAAGCAGCTTCCTTGCTAACTGAGCAGGAAAGCATATCAGTTCAAGAAGTTACTGTCAAAGAGGCACCTGGGGAAGTTAAGGAACAGAAAGTTAGGAAAGAACAAGCACTCCCCGTGTTATCCCAACAAGAATCTGTCTTTGTTCATGAGATCTCTGTGAAAGAATCTCCAGGAACATTGAAAGAGGCAAAACTTAAAACTGAGTATGCACAGCCTATTATCAGTGAACAGGCACCTCTCTCAATTCATGAAATATCTGTAAAAGAAGCTCCTGGAATGATTAAGGATTTAAAGCCCAAACAGGGACAAGCATCTTCAGTTTTATCTCCATTAGAGTCCTTGTCAGTACAAGAAGTATCAGTAAAAGAGACTCCCGGAATAATTAAAGAACTTAAGTACAAGGAAGAGCTGGCTACTTCAATACTTCCTCAGCAAGAATCCTTATTTGTCCAAGAAGTGGCTGTTAAAGAAGCACATGGATCCATGAAAGATTTAACTCCCAAAACGGAGCAAGCAATTTCCATATTTTCTCAACAGGAATCGTTATCAGTCCAAGAGATATCAATTAAAGAAGCTCCAGGCCAAATAAAGACTCATGTACCAAAGAGAGAACAAGCAACTTCGGTACTGTCGGAGCAAGAATCTGTTGTCATCCACGAAATATCTGCTAAGGAAGCACCAGGCGCAATAAAGGATCTAAAACCTAAAGAGGAGCAAGCACATTCAGTTTTCACACATGCAGAATCAATATCTGTCCATGAGGTATCTGTTAAGGAGGCTCCTGGGCAAATGAAAGACGTTAAGCCAAGACACCAACAAGCCGTATCAGTACTCTCCCAGAGAGACTCCATTGCTGTTCTTGAAGTGTCAGTTAAAGAAGCACCCGGAAGTATAAGTGATTTACAGCTTAAATCAGAACGAGCTTCTACCATACTTTCTCCACTTCAGTCAGTTACTGTTGAAGAAGTTAATATCACAGAAGCACCTGAAGTTTTAAATAAAAAGAAACCAAAAGAGGAAAGAGCAGCTTCTGTTTTACTTCCTCAGGAAACTATATCCATTCAAGAAATTTCAGTCAAAGAAGCTCCTGGAACAGTTAGACAAGCAAAACCGAAAGCAGACACTGCAACTTCAATTTTATCACCTCAGGAGTCTATTTCTATTGAAGAAATAAGTGTAAAAGAAGCACCTGGCTTGATAAGCAGTGCAAAACCGAAAGAAGAGCATGCAGCTTCAGTTTTTTCCCAACAAGAATCTATTACTGTCCATGAAAATTTGATAAGAGAAACTACAGGTTCAGCTAAGTGTTTAATACCGAGGCCAGCTCAGGCTCATTCAGTTCTTTCTCAACAAGAATCTGTTTCTGTTAATGAAGTATCAGTAAAGGAAGCACCAGGAACTATGAATAAACTCAACTTTAAAACAGAGACTGCTACCTCAAGTATTACTCCTCTCCAGTCTATAACAGTTGAAGAAATATCTGTTAAAGAGGAGCCAAAAATGATTATTGATAAAAAACCAAAATCTGAAGTCGCATCTTCCATTTTGAATGCTTTAGAAGCTTTGACCATTGAGCAAGTATCTGTCAAAGAAACTTCAGGAAGTATGGCAGATGCTACACCCAAATCTCAGCAAGCAACGTCCATACTGTCACAACAAGAATCAATATCTGTACATGAATTGGCAGTAAAAGAGGCTCCTGGTTCTGTATCTACTTTAAAGCCAAAAGCAGAACAAGCAACAGCAATTGTATCACAACAAGAATCAATTTCTGTTCATGAAGTTAGTGTTAAGGAAACAACGGGTTCAGTAAAAGATATAAAACTTAAAACGGAAAAGGCTATAGCTTTTCTGCCTCAACAAGAATCTGTATCTGTGCAGGAAGTGTCTGTAACAGAAGCTCCTGGTTCTGTTCAAGATAAAAAACCTAAAAAGGAAAAGGCAACATCTGTTCTGTCTGAGCAAGAATCGTTAGCCATCCATGAAGTGTCTGTTAAAGAAGCACCAGGAATGATGAAGGAGTTGAAGCCAAAATCTGTACAAGCTACACCAGTATTAACTCCCCTTCAGTCTTTTACAGTGGAAGAAGTAACTGCAAAGGAAGAGCCATCTGCTATCACAGAAATGAAGCCAAAAGCTGATCAGGCAGTATCTTTAATTTCACCCCAGGAATCAATTGGTGTGTTAGAAGTCTCTGTTAAAGAGGCACCAGGATCGTTTATACAAGAAAAAATAATAACTCAAAAAGCAACATCTGTTGTATCAACACACCAATCTGTTACAGTTGATGAAATAGCTGTCAAAGAAGTACCATCTGATCTCAAAGGTATGGTACCTAAGTTGGAAGTTGCTACTTCAGTATTGTCACCACAAGAATCTGTGTCTGTGCACGAAGTTACCCTAAAAGAGTCGCATGACATAATTAAAACAATCATGCCCAAAAGTGAAATGGCAACCTCAGTACTTTCACCTCAGCAGTCAGTAACTGTCGAGGAAGTAACTGTCAAGGAAGCGCATGGTGATATTCATGATGAGAAACCCAGAACAGTAACTGCCACATCAGTTATATCACCACAAGAGTCATTAACCATTGAAGAAGTATCTGTAAGAGACTCAACTGCATCTGTATATGATCTGCAGCCACAGGCTGAGAAAGCAGTTTCAGTTATATCACAGCATGAATCTGTAACAGTGCAAGAGGTTTCTGTCAAAGAGTCACACGATGACTTGAAAAGGCAGAAACCCAAAGCAGATACTGCAACTTCTGTTTTGTCTCCTCAAGAGCCAGTGTCAATACAGGAAGTTTCCCTTAAAGAAAGTCCTGAAGATATTGAACATATTCAGCCTAAAACAGAGAAAGCAATGCCAATTGTTAGCATGCAGGAATCTGTTTCTGTAAGTGAAGTGCAAGTAGAAGGACACACTGAAGAAATCTTATCGACAGCAGAAAAAGGTGAGAGGGCACAAGTTTCGGTACCCAAAAAAGATTCTCTTCAGGTACTTGAAATTGCCTCAGAACTTGCTCCTGATACAATTCCAGATACAAAACTTATTGAAGATACTGCAAAGATCACAGTAACTGAAAATCTTCAGCGAGCAGATCAGGAAGATGTTATAGTTTTGCGTGGTCCAAAGAAAGAGAAAAAAATTATTGAGATTGTTGAGGAAGATAATGATGAAATCAAACCAAAGGAAAAGGTTGTGAAAGAAGAAATAACTCAAGAGGAAGAAAAGAAGCCTAAAAGAAAGGCTGAAATTAAAAGTGAAGAGACAACAGAGGTAAAAGTTTATGTACCTGAGCCTGAATTACAAAAAGAAGAAGTTTCAGAAAATGTCACAGTTAAAAGACCAACTGATGCTACTGTTGAGGAAGTTATTGAAGATGTGGAGATGAAGATGAGACCAAAAAAGAAACCCAGTCTAACTGCAGAGGAATCATCTGAAGAAGTTACATTGACAAAACCAGAAACACAAGATAAAGTAATGGTTGAGGAAATCCAGGTAGCACTTAAAAAGGAAATTAATGTACCAGAAATAACTGAGGAGATTACCATTAAGGAGCCTGAAGAGAAGAAGCTAGAAGAAATCACAGAAGAAGTTAAAATAAAGATGAAACCCAAAAGAAAACCAAAGTTAATAAGTGAAGATATATCAGAGGACGTAACAGTAAAGGAAGCTCAGAAACCAAAAGAGAAAGTTATTGAAGAACTAAATGAAGAGTTTGAGGTCAAAAAGAAGCATGAAGAACAGGCTGTTATTAAAAGAGAAGAAATTACTGAAGAGATTATTATTCAGAAACCAATCACTTCCAAGGAGACAGATAGTACAGAATTATATGAGGATGTGGAAATTAAAGTGAAGCCCAAAAAGAAATCAGTACAAGATACTGAAGAGGTGAAAGAAGAGATTGCAATTGCTAGTGAGGATAAAGTTGAGAGTCTCATTGCAAAAATTGAAACTGAAGATGCTGATGATAAAACTAAGCATCTGGAGAATACTGTAATAAAAGTAGAGGATGCAGTTCCTGAAATCACGCCAGAAGATATCCAGGGGCCAGAAGAAAATATTGTTGTGGAGGATATTGAAGATAAGGTTCAGTTTAAACTGAAACCAAAAAAGAAATCTGAATTTAAAGTTGAAGAACTTGCTGAAGAGGTTACTCTCAAGAAAAAGATTCCAAAAGATGTGACCCCTGAAGTTGTTGAAGATGTACAGGTAACTCTAAAACCTGAAAACAAAGATGTTGTGGAAGAGGTTATATTAAAGGAGTCTCAAAAGCCTAAGGAAAGCATAACTGAAGAGATAACAGAAGATGTGCAACTAAAAATGAAGCCTAAGATGAAACACACTGTGAAAGAAGAAATAACAGAAGAGCTTATTACCACTGAGCAAGAAACACCCGAAGAACGTGTTGAAGATATAACTGATTCCATTCAAATTCTCAGAAAGCCTAAAAAGAAGCCTCAAACACAGACTGAAGATATATTTGAAGACGTTACCATTGTGAAAAAACCCGTTGAAGAAGTCACTGAAGATGTACAAATTCTCAGGAAACCTAAAAAGAAGCCTCAGACACAGACTGAAGATGTAACTGAAGAGTTTACCATTATGAAGACAAAAGAACCTTTAGAAAAGATCAAAGAAGTGAAAGAAAGTGTACAGATTAAAATTAAGCCAGAGACCATAGAAGAAGTGAAACAAGAAGATATAGCTGAGGAGTTTACCTTGAAGGAAAAAGAGAGTTCTGTTGAAAGAGCTAATGAAGAAATTACAGAAGATGTTCATATAAAAATGAAACCCAAGAAAAAGCCAGTTGAGATTAAAGCAGAGGAAACTGCTGAAGAGTTAATCATACAAAAAACTGAAGAACCTGAAGAAGACCTTCCTAAAGAGGTTCTCTTCAAGTTAAAACCTAAGAAAAAACCACACTCTGTTACTGAAGAGGTAGAGGAAGATGTATCCGTTACTTTGAAACCCAAGAAAGAGACTGAAATCGTTACTGAAGATGTCAAGATTAAGATGAAACCAATTGAGCAGCCTCCAGAAAAGCATGAAGATATCTCTGAGGAGGTCATAATTAAGGAAGAGAAACCTGTTGAATTGGTTTCTGAGGAGAGGACTGAGGACGTCCACATAAAGCTTAAACCAAAGAGAACAGCTAACGTTGAAAATGAAGGTATAGAAGAAATTACAGTTAGCCAAGATGTTAAAATCTCAGAGACACCAGAGGAGCACGTAGAAATTGTTGAAGTTAAGAAAAAGCCTAAAAAGAAAACTGTGAGTAAAGAAGAAATTACTGAAGAAGTAACTATCACAAAGCCCAAGCATGAAGATGAAAGGAGAGAAATAATAAAGACAGATTTTAATGTGACTGCACCTAAACAGGAGCCTGAGAGTCCAGAGGATGTTAGTGAAGAATACACTATTAAAGAAGAAATACCGGAGTCCAAAGTACTTGAAGAGACAACAGAAGAAGTTAGCATTAAAATGAAACCTAAGAAAAAGAAACCAGTTTCTAAAGAGGAGATAAGTGAGGCATTTACGTTAAAAAAGCCTAGAGAAGAGCCTGAAGAGCAGGAACCAGATGAAGTGAGTGAATCTGTAATTCTCAAAAGAAAAGAAAAGCATCCTGAGAGAGAAACTCAAGAAATATCTGAAGAAGTTGATATGAAATTACAAGAAGCCACAGAATTCCAGACTGAGGAGACTACTGAAGATGTTCATATAAGAATGAAGCGGCCAAAGAAAAAGTACTCTGTTGCAGAGGAGACAATAGAGTCCAAAATGTTGATTCAGGAATCTGATGAAGAGGAACCTGAAACAATATATGAGGAGGTAGATGAAGTTGTGGTCATGCAGCAACTTGTAGATGATGAATCTACTGAGGAGACTGTTCAACTTATAAGAAGAAAACCAACTAAAAAGGTTATTGTACAGGACGAAGGGGAGGAAAAGGTAACATTAACAGTAAAGAAGAAAACTGAGGAACAGAGTGATATCAATGTGAATGTAGACTTGAAGGAACCCCAAGAAAATCAGGAGTCTTTCCAAGTAAAGCTGAAGAAAAAGAAAAAGTACAAAGTGGAGGATGAAGATGAAGTCCAGGTAGGTCTAAAAATCAAAAAGGAACCAAAGTTTGAAGTTACAGAAGATGTAGAAGAGAGTTTCAAAATAAAACCAAAGCTGATTGAAGAGGAGGAAGAGCCTGACGACTATGAAGGTGATGTCGAGGGTGAGTTCACCTTTGGGTCTCCAGAGCAGGAAATTTCTGTGAAACAAGCTGAAGAAACAGAGATTAGTCACAAATTCAAGCTCCCTTCCTTACCCACACAACCCCCCGTCTTCGCCCAAGGTTAGAACCTTATAAAAACTTGTATCATACCTAATGTATTGACCCATCCAAAATAACCTTATGTATTTACTCATATTAACACAATTTTTCTATTTGTTTTTCGCGCTTTTATTTGCAAGAGCATATATTCAAATTATAATTTATAGATATCGTTTGTTTAACTATCTAGTTATACTCAATATATTTGAGAACTTTCTTTTATTACTATTAATGACATACGAGTATGATGTAGAATTACAGGAGGAATTACTACCATTATTGTGTCTGGCTTTGACCAAAGTGAGATTTCGATATGCAAAGTTTTGAAGCAGAGTTCATGAATGTGTTCATTTTATTGAGTTGCAAGGTGACATACTGATAAAGGTCACTTGTATGTATGTAGACTGGATATACTGTATATATATATATATATATATATATATATATATATATATATATATATATATATATATATATATATATATATATATATATATATATATATATGATTCTATTTCACGAGAAAAATGTGAATTATTTGAATTTGTGAATTCTTATGGTTACGTAAGGAAATTTAAAGAAATTTTGAGATCCTTAGTACATTGTACTTTCAAGTGTATTACTTATCTTCAGAGGAATCTGATTTGGACAAACAAATGAGGCGATATATATACATACATAGTGAGAACAGGAGAAAAAGGAAATTTGCAACCCATCATAGGAAGTCATGTCCAAGACCATACCAACACCATATGTTTTATGGTATTCACACCTCACTTAACTCATAAAACATATGTTGGTAGGGTCTTGGACATGATTTCCTATGATGGGTTGCTACTTTCCTTCTTCTCCTGTTTTCTGCATGTATATATATCGCCTCATTCGTTTGTACAAATCAGATTCCTCTGAAGATAAGCAATGCACTCGAAAGTACAATGTAGTAAGGATCTAAAAATTCCTTTCAATTCCCTTACGTAGCCGTTACACACACACACACAGTCTTTAAATTCCTTCATGGTTATGATAGAGTGGATAGGGATCGATATTTCGATATGGCTGGCTCTAGAACTAGAGGTCATAGTTTGAAGCTTCGTAAGAAAACTTCTTTGCAGGATGTAAGGAAATACTTTTTCAGTGTAAGAGTAGTTGATAATTGGAATTCGCTAAGCGAGGAGGTAGTTAATGCTATCCCAATCCATAGTTTTAAGGACAGGTATGATAAGTATCACTAAGTCTAAAATGGAACCGATCAGGAGACGGGAAGATACGAGCTTTGGGCTCTTTCCCGTAAACACAATTAGGTAATCACAATTAGGTAATCACACACACACACACACACACACACACACAGGAGACGGGAAGATACGAGCTTTGGGCTCTTTCCCGTAAACACAATTATGTAATCACAATTAGGTAATCACACATATGAATATTATGTATGTACGTAGTGTATTTTTGTATGGATTGAAGGATACAGTACCGCATTTACAGTGAGTGGGATATCTGTTCAAGGATGCTCTGCAACCTGATATTCATAGTCGGCTCAATTTGGTAGTCAAAGAACAGCAAAGTCAGCAGATACATGAACATTTATTATTAGTTGCCTAAAACTTCAAAAAATTGAAGTCACTGGGGAATTCAACAATTGTGGAAGCCCTGGGGCTACACTATATTGATGAACTCCCTATATACAGTATTACCATGAGACTTACCTGTGATTAATTTCTGAAGAAGTTACTCCAGCACAGGATTTTGCATATTTTGTTTGAAAATACAATGAAGAATGCAAATAACATATTTCATTACAATAGGAAATTAGAGGTCGCACTAAAAAGCTTTATCTGTTAAGCATCTTTGCTGATTCTGCCTCATGTCTTCAGTTTATTTCTGTTTTCATTGGTACATTCAGTTTTGTTCTTTAAGGTTTTATTTTTACGTAATGATCGGATTAACGACAGTGATTTTATATATATATATATATATATATATATATATATATATATATATATATATATATATATATATATATATATATATTATATATATATATATATATATATATATATATATATATATATATATATATATATATATATATATATATATATATATATATATATATATATATATATATATATATATATATATATATATATATATATATATATATATATATATATATATATATATATATTGCGCTAAGCCTTTTATCTATCGTTCAGTTGCGCTTATACTTATCCTTATTTTTTTTTCGAGTTGCGTTTTCTTTTATGTATAACAATTTGTAATTATTATAACCGTTTTGAAAATTATTAATTTATGGTGAATATTTACTGTTAATGTAAATTTTATTTCAGGATAATTAGAAACTCTAAGACTTGTCCTCTTTCAGGGTTATTTATTTTTAATTATATTTGCATCTAATACATTATGTCAATATTTTCTTATATACCACAAGATGGTATGTCACACTGTGTAATGCTGATTGAAAATAAATATTTAGATGACCTTAATTTCCTTTATGAACATATTAAATTGAAACATTTTTCAAAATCCGGATATATCTGCCTTTTAAACAGCCTTTTACACTATTTTCGTACACTTTACAGAGGATGTCCAAATGCAAATACAGATATCGCCACAGTCACCCACGGAAGGTAAACGGTGTCACATATACTCACACTTTTCCTTTTGTCTAATTTCTTTTGTACAACCGTCTAACACAATGTTTTGCTATAGCTTATGCATAATTATATCTAACAATCATATGTAGAAAGAACTATATTAAATGAAAGGAATCCATATTATGCCAGGCATCAACTTACATGTATGTCCTATCTAGAAAGTCATGAACAGATTATTTTCAGTTTGATCAACTCAACAATCATGAAACCTTTTGTAGAACAGTCAGTTTTCAATCTTGTAAGTTAACAGGAATAATCACCATTCTCTTATATGTGAAATGAAGTATGGTGAAACATTGCCAGAGATCTATACATAATCTTTTTTAGGAGCAACATTGCATCTGTTACTTCAAAATATCCCTGTAGTTATTAATGCATTAAAGTTAAATATAAAAGAAACTGTAGTAACATCAGTCAGAAGTGAAAGAAACCCCTGGCAGACTGACAAGTTACTTAAAATCGTGGACATTTGCACATTAGAATAGATCGTAATATCACATATTTGGCTAAAAACTTAACATTGCCATTTAACTTAATTCTAACATTTCTCTGTCTGTGTCTTCAGTATTGAAATATTAGATTGTTTTAGAACAAAAATATAATTCTGTTCTTGACCATACATTGTTATAATTTAAACATTATCTTTGACGTAATATTGTTCAATACCTGTTTATTATTAAGTTTATCAGTAATGTCTTTTGGAGAGAGCCTTTAAGGAAAGTTACATTATTTTTGGCAACGAAAGCCAAGTATTCATTATTGTCTAAGTGAAAGCATTCTCCACAACTAACCAAGTTGTTAGTTGAATGTTTCACTGGTATGTGGACTCATCCTTTATGAATTTGTTATATTTGCGACATTAAAAATAATATGCCTAATGGGCTTGCCAGTGTATTTCAGAATAACTTATATTCTGCAAGATAATGAAAAAAAATCAATTTTCCGTGAGTTACTAACATAGGCATGAAAGGAATTTTCATTTGAGTAACTGATTACCCAATGAAAATCCATTGAGGTTTTTCAAGAAGAAGACACATGAAATCATATACAGTATAAGGATTTTTCTTTTTTTGCTTGTATGTTACATAATCATAAACAGGTGATATTGAAAATTGACTAATATACAATTTTACATATGCTTTAACTCCAAAATGTGTAATTTGCAATACTACAGCATTAGGTATATATCAGATACTCATATATTAACATCAACTACAGTGTACTTTATTTTAACATTGTACTCTAACATTTCAAAATCTAGATAAGTCAAAATATTCACATATCTATCATAGATATGTTTGACAGTTCTAGGAATATTTATTTAACCTGAGGAAAATCAAATTCTTAAACCACATACTGCATTATGGTGACTTTGATGGTACTGCACTTAATGCCAATGTCTGAGGGAGTTTTTCTACTAATCCTTAGCTTTCGAATTGGCACCACCGCTTGATGTCAAACCAGGGGATCAGTTAAGAGCTGTTGCAACATATGTAGCCGAATCCACGCAGGAAAATGCAATGCATCTTGTTGAGGGTGAACGTATCTACATTCAAGGTAAAACAGCGAAGAATTTATGGATATATTACACATCCATTAAAATTTACTTAATCTTATCTGGAGAACATTGATTGTATGTTATATACAAGTATTATTAGCATTAACAATCATTAGCTTTCTTAAATGTTAACATAAATTTTAATCCAACTCTTATATTCAGAATCTACAAATAGCGATTGGTGGTTTGTGAAGAAACACCTTACTCTTGAGCAAGGCTATGTTCCAGCCAAACTCCTGGCAGATGAGGTGTCCTATACGCATTATGTCCAACAGAAATTACAGGAAAAAATTATGAAGCTTCCTGTGTTTGAGAGTAAGTATCAGTGTTATCTGTCCAAGAGCTATTTTTTGGGGGGGATAATAGAGCCTTAATGTATATTTCCTTTATGATTTTTATTTTTATTTTTAGACGTTGTCTCACAAAGATTATGTTACAACTTTCCGTTAGTGATTCTGTAATTATAATAAGTAAATTTTGGTACTCCTTTATTGATTTGAAGGAGGGCTCAATCCAAGTGAGGAGCTGAATCCACTTCTCATTGTTCTTTCTTTCTTTATCACTTACTCAGCATTTTATTCTTTATTTCCCCTGTATAAGGGGACAGTAATGCCACCTCTGTTCTAATGCGAGTTGTGGCAGTCATCAACATGGGGTGGAATTAAGGGACAGGAAATCCCCATTTATTTTCCTCATGTGAGGAGTCAAGGTATAGGAGGGGATACTCGTTTGAAATTTCCTACCAGAACTCTGGAAACTAAAGTTTTGGATTTGCAAGGTTGTAAAAAGAGTGAGAGTAAAAGGGAGGAGATTGATAACATGTTAGTGAGGAGAAAGATGCATGTGGTAGAATTTTGTGACAAAGTTACATGGAAAGGTGAGGCACATTTGGAGAGTGTGGTTGGTAGAGTATTGGTAGAGAGTGAGGATGTGGAAGACAGGGAGAGGGACTGTTGATGAGTGATGATATATTAATATATAATTAAGTCGAAGGAAGTGTTATCAAGCATATGTATACAAAGCTGAGTTGGGGATGCTAGATTTAGGTGTATATGGTGCCAAATAGTCCTGGTAGCAAGAGAAGTGAAGAGGAAAGACAGGGGTTTGGAAATGATTTGAGGGATTTTTTGTAGATCTTTAGCATGAATGTGCATATAGATTTGATATATGATTTGAACACAAGAATAGGAGTTGAACCTGATGATGGTGTAATCGGGAAGTATGATGTCCCTTGAAGATATGGAAGTGGATAGAATATGAAAAATATGTGTATGGAGAGTGTGTTGGTGAAGTTTATGGAAAGTAAACAATTGCACTTTGTGGATGACATGGTGTTTATGGCTGATTATATAGAAACTGAAGCACTTTGTGACTGGAGTTGCAAAGATGTGTTAGTGAATGAAGTTACAGGTTGATTTTGGTAAAAGTAACTCTATGATATGTACAAAGATGGTTGAAAGTGGCTGGGCTGAAGGTGATATACTTGAGGTAGTTGAATTTTATTTATCTAGGGACATGAAGCAGCGAATGGAGGAGTGGAAGCAAAGGTCAGTTACAGAGTAAATATTCAAGTAAAGGTCTAGATGGGATAAAAGGTGTGATATGAAATAGATATTGAAGAATGAATGCATTGAGAAGGTGACACGAAGGAGTGCTTGTGGTAGTCTTTGTATGGGAGAGGGGCTATAGATACAAGAAAGGATGCAATCAACAGATTTGACTGTAATGGAAATGAGGTGATTTGGAAATGTGATAGGTATGTCAAGCTCATATAGTGCGTGATATGTAGAGGTTAGGTATAAAATGGTATAAGAAAATAGTTATCGTATAAGCTAGACCAGATAGAACCTTGAGGTGCTTTGTGCATATTGGAAAGAAGGAATGAGGAACAAATAGCAAGGAGAGTGTTGAGAACAGAAGTAACTGGAGTAATTGAAATGGGTGGAAGGTGCATTGAGTGCATGTGATATGTCAGTGGAGCAGGGAAGAGAAACTGCAAGAAATGTGAATGGATAGAGAGAGCTTGTGAATAGATGATGTCGGTAAAAGGATTTTACCACTCCTGCTCAATGCTGTTAACTGAAATTAGTGGGTATTGGTACGTAACCATGAGATGAAATGGTTGGGGTGAATCACCTGTGACTGTTGGCACCTCAGGTAAAATCTTTGTTCACCTATATTGATCATAGCAATGGTGGGGATGGGAATTTCGGTGACAGGGGCGAATTACTTTTCTCTTTTATGAGTGTGTTCTTTGACTCAGCCACCTATTACAAGAGTTTTTTGGGGGGCCATTGTATATGTATGTATTCTTATATAGATTTTAAAAAATATATCCTTGGCATTGTAAACTTGCAGAACTTAAGAAGGGCCAGAAACCAGAAGCACCAAAAGTCACTCAGTTGCAGCCAATTCATGTTCAGGATGGCCAAGAAGCTCAGTTTGTGTGCAAGATTCAAGGCACACCAAGACCAAATGTTACTTGGTTTAGACAGACGGCAATCATTAAACCTTCCGATGAATTCCAGGTGATATGCTTCGCTTAAGATTTTAATTTTTAAGGTAGAAATGAATTTCATAAAGAAAGATTTACAGATAATATAAGAAGATAACAATTTGAAGAAAACGTATAATTGTAAAAATGTGAAGTTTGTTAGTATTATCTACATTTGTTAAGATTATGGATAAATCAATAGAAAATACTATTTTCAGTAATTTAATTTTTTTCAAATTACAGGTATTCTATTCTGATGATAACACTGCAACTCTGGTAATCAAGGAAGTGTTCCCTGAAGATGCAGGTATGTTTACTTGTGTGGCTAAGAATGAGACTGGTTATTCATTTACCAGTGCGGAACTTGTAGTTGAAGGCCCTGTCAGTGATCATGGCAGCTCTGTTGGAGCATCCCGTCGAAGTCTAAGTAGGGAATCATCATTATGTGATATTATGGAAGGTATTCCACCAACATTTGCTAACAAATCAACAGTCAAGACTGTGGAAGAAGGTGCTCAGCTAGAGATGGATGTTCGGCTGGTAGCTATTCCTGAGCCAGAGATTATATGGAAGAAGGATGGACAGGTAAATTTGTGCATAAGTATTAGTAATACTAACACTAATCTTATAGTGCCCATTGATGTCATGATATTTTATAGAAATTTTGATCATCAGTATGTGGAATTGGATGAGCGTTAGATATGAAATTATGAAGAAACGTTGGTCATCAGAATGTGGTTGGGAGAAAAATATAATACTTATTACATGAATTAAACAAATTTATGATTTCTCTGTAGGTCCTTAAAGAATCTCAGCGTGTGCGCATTGTTAGACAAAAGGATGTCCACGCTTACCGCTCCATCTTCATTGTAAAGAATGCCAAAAAGGAGGATGAAGGCAAATACGAAATTTGGGTCAAGAACAGAGAAGGCGAGGCCAAAAACTACATTACCCTCAGAGTAACCGTACGTTTCAAAATTATTTTTGTCACGTGATTGATTTTATTTCCTTAAACTAGCAGGGTGCTGCAATTAGAACATAAGAACCGAGTTCGTAGGGCATTATTATACATAGCCCATCCTAAAGTCTTCTCTTGGTATTTATATGGGAACTAAGAGAAGAAATGCAAGTAAGGAAGCTAATACAGAACAGTGAGTCCACATCTTTTCTGGAACTTATATATAATTCAGTTTGAACACACGCATTTGGAAAGTCTAAAAAAATATAAGGACAATTTTTCATAATATCTATTTTATAATGACTACTCTACTGTTATTATATGTAATTGTTCTAGATATAGTGTAAGTACAGTACAGTAATCTATGCATGAATTGAATATACAGGAGGTTAAGAATAGGCAATATGCATAGAACATGGGCACTTTTATGGGAGAGTCTCCATCATATTCGGTTTTTAAGAGTACTTGAGGTCGAGAAATCAGTTAGGTAGGTAAGATGCGGGACCAAATATATATATATATATATATATATATATATATATATATATATATATATATATATATATATATATATATATATATATATATATATATATATATATATATATATATATATATATATATATATATATATATATATATATATATATATATATATAAATAAAGTAAGCACATACTCTTAGCATGCAACACTAAATGGCAAGGAAGCCCATAAGTGAAACAACACATAGGAAAAATAACGCTATATTTCGGGTCCTAACTGGACCCCTTCTCAAGCACAAGAAGGGGTCCAATTAGGACCCGAAATATAGCGTTATTTTTTCTGTGTTGTTTCACTGATGGGCTTCCTTACCATATATATATATATATATATATATATATATATATATATATATATATATATATATATATAATATATATATATATATATATATATATATCTCTCTCTCTCTCTCTCTCTCTCTCTCTCTCTCTCTCTCTCTCTCTCTCTCTCTCTCTCTCTCTCTCTCTCTCTCTCTCTCTCTCTCTCTCTCTCTCACACACACACACACACACACACATAATGACAGAAGATCAGGGGATGGGGCCTCATTAAGATTGTTATACACAAATGCTGATGGATTAGCTGGTAAGGCAGTAGAATTAAAAGATAGGATTCACAACAGTAAGGCAGATATAGTAGCAATTACAGAGACTAAGTTGAGTGAGGACATAAACAGTGTCACAGTTTTTCCTAAGGGCTTCAGAATACTAAGGGTCGAAAGATCTGAGAGGACTGGTGGAGGGATAGCACTGCTCATAAGTGAGAGGATTCAAGCTGAAGAGATAAACTTGGCTATAGAAAGTGAGTTCAGGGAATTTCTTGTTGCTCGCATAAATACTGGGTCAGAGAGCATTATAATAACTGTTGTATACAACCCACCAAGGAACCAAAATAGGCTTGAAATTTATGAGGAAAGTCATATAGGTACGATTGAAGTCATAAACTCAGTTGTTTACATGGCGCGGGAGAAAAAATGTAGGATTTTGATTATGGGAGACTTTAATCATAAAGAGATAGATTGGATAAATCTTGACCCACACAGTGGTGAGGACTCCTTTGGGGCAAGATTCCTAGATTGCGTACAAGGGAATTTCCTACACCAACATGTAATGGAACCAACAAGAGCCAGGGGTGGGGATGAGCCATCACTACTTGATCTGGTGTTCACAGATAATGTGTTGGATATTGAAAATATTGAGTATGAACCACCAATTGGAAAGAGTGACCACTGTGTGTTGTTGATGGAGTATATCATTGAAGACATTCTTCCTGAGAGTAGAGGCACTGAGGACATGAGGAGGAACTATCAGAAAGGAGATTACATCAAAATGAATGAGCTTTTTGCAGTTATTGACTGGAGAACCTTATTTTACAACAAATCTGTACAAGAAATGTATGACATCTTTTGTGAGAAATATGGGAAGATAGTAGATTGCTGCATACCTGTCACCAAAGTAGGTGTAATTCATGCCAGAGAGAAATGGTTCGATAATGGGTGTAAAAGAGCTAAGGAGTGGAGAGACAAATGCTGGAAAAGGTATAGGAGGAGAAAAAACATAAATGCCTGGCAAACCTACAAAAGAGCAAGAAATGACTACCTAAGTAAAAGGAGAGAGGCAGAGAAAGATTATGAGAGGGACATCACCAGGAAGGCTAAAGAAAATCCCAAGCTTTTCCACAGCTTTATCAGAGGAAAACTGAAGGTAAAAGAACAGGTTTTAAGGCTAAAGAGAGCGGATGGAAGCATCACTGAGACGGACGAAGAGATCTGCAAAGAATTGAACAAGGAGTTTCAGTCAGTATTTACAGTAGAAAATACCCCACCCCCTCAGATTGCAGTGATAGAAGCTCAAGGGCCGGTATTAGAGAACATCAACCTTACAGCCACAGAGGTATGCAAGGCGCTGATGGAGTTAGATGTTCATAAAGCTACAGGTCCTGATGACATATCCCCTCATGTGCTTAAAAAATGCGCAAACACAATATCAGTGGCACTAAGTATCATATTTAAGGAGTCATTGGAGTCGGGGGAGATTCCAAGATGCTGGAAACAAGCAAATGTGATACCTATCTTCTAAAAGGGAAGGAGGGATACGGCTCTGAACTATAGACCAGTTTCCTTGACCAGCATAGTTTGCAAACTTATGGAGAAACTACTAAGGAAACATATCTCTCTTCACTTGGAATCCTTCAACTTTTTGTCAGTGAGGCAACATGGCTTCAGAGAAGGAAGATCAACAGTAACAAACTTATTAGAATTTTATGATGAGGTAAGCCAAATCTTACAGGAAAGAGAGGGTTGGGCAGATTGCATATTCCTAGACTTCCAGAAAGCGTTTGACACTGTTCCACATGGGAGACTTATTAGGAAGCTGCAATCAATGGCTAGAATAGGTGGAAATGTCTTGGAATGGATAAAAACTTACTTAGAAGGAAGGGAACAGAGGGTTAGAGTAAGACACTCAGTGTCTGAATGGAGAAGAGTTAGTAGTGGAGTTCCACAGGGTTCAGTTTTAGGGCCACTTTTGTTCCTTGTATATGTAAATGACCTACCAGAGTCTGTAAATTCATTCATGAATATGTCTGCAGATGATGCAAAGATTGTGAAGAAAGTAAAAAACGAGAACAATGGTAGAGAACTTCAGGAGGATCTAAATAATCTGCATGAGTGGTCAGAAAAGTGGCTAATGAAATTCAATACCTCAAAATGTAAGGTAATGAGAATGGGTACAAGTGCAAGAAGGCCCAAGCTTGACTACTCGGTGGCTGGAGTACAGCTTCAGGAGACAGAAAATGAGAGAGATCTAGGAGTAAACATATTGGCAGATTTGTCTCCAGAAATACATATAAATGGCGTAGTAAGGGCAGCATATGCATTCTTATCAAATGTAAGGGTAGCCTTCAGGCACATGGACAAGGAAATGTTCAGAAATATTTATGTAACCTATGTGAGGCCAAAACTCGAATATGCAGCCCCCTTTTGGAATCCGCACTTGAAAAAGCACATAGCTAAGCTTGAAAAAGTTCAAAGACATGCCACGAAACTGGTGCCAGAAATACGCAATCTCGGTTATGATGAGAGGCTGAGGGAATTAGACTTGCCATCACTCGAAGCTAGAAGAGTAAGGGGGGATATGGTGACAGTCTTTAAATTCCTTCATGGTTATGATAGAGTGGATAGGGATCGATATTTCGATATGGCTGGCTCTAGAACTAGAGGTCATAGTTTGAAGCTTCGGAAGAAAACTTGTTTGCAGGATGTAAGGAAATACTTTTTCAGTGTAAGAGTAGTTGATAATTGGAATTCGCTAAGCGAGGAGGTAGTTAATGCTACCTCAATCCATAGTTTTAAGGACAGGTATGATAAGTATCACTAAGTCTAAAAATGGAACCGATCAGGAGACGGGAAGATACGAGCTTTGGGCTCTTTCCCGTAAACACAATTAGGTAATCACAATTAGGTAATCACACACAATCACAAATCAGTGAAGTTTACATCAAACCTATGAAAAGGAAAATGTATAAGGTTTGTGGTTTTTGTATGTAAAGTAGTACTAATATAAATGGAATAAAGCAAAAACTTAAATATATATGTAAATACCTTTTCATGTATCAATTGCTTTATTCCATTACAGGCTCCCCAAGCTCCTTCCTTTGATGAAAAGTTTGGTGACCAGACAGTAGATGATGGAGGCACCATTCGCCTCGTGGCTCGCATTCACGGTGTCCCAGCACCCGATGTCACATGGAGCAGGTTAGTTCCATATTCCTTTTTGGTGCTTTGCCTATTGGAGTAATTTTTTTCCATGTTGCCATAACTTTTTTTTTTAATATTAAATGCTGAACCTCGAGTAATATATTCAATCCTTTTTCACTTGCAATTATTTTTCTGTACTTTATTCAGACCCTTTTTTTTTAACTTTTGCATTTTTTTCATGTTCATTTTGACCTTACTTTTTTACTCCACAATTTTATTTTATTCTAAGTATGGTTTTCTATAAATTTTCCTTATATAATTTAAGTTTAATTTTTTCTGCTTTTATTTCATACTTTTTATTGTATCAATATTTTATTTTAACTCAAATCTTTTTATCTTCAGTGTTCTTATATTTTCTAGCATTCTCTCTCTCTCTCTCTCTCTCTCTCTCTCTCTCTCTCTCTCTCTCTCTCTCTCTCTCTCTCTCTCTCTCTCTCTCTCTCTCTCTCTCTCTCTCTCTCTCTCTCTCTCTCTCTCTCTCTCTCTCGAGTTTCTTTTGATGACCAGCTGGTTTATATATTATTTTCATATATCTCATTTTCCCATGTTTTTTTTTCAATCTTATAAATAATTGTGCCCTTTTTTGAGTTTACTTTAAGTTCAGAGTTATCATAAAATTCCCCAAATACTTTTAACCCTGTCAAGAAAAACCACATCAACTCAACAGTAAATGCTCTCCACAAAACTAAATAAAAAAAAAGATACAGTTACACCCCTCCCATCCCATAAATAATAAAAAAGGAATATGCTCACTATAGCAACCTTTTGAACATTGCTCCTGCTTTTTGCTCGCTCTCTGTCCCTACCTTATTGGTTCTGGTCCTGCAATTTGGGCTAACTGAAGGAATGGCAAGAAACTGAAGGTGGAGAAGAACCTCGTCATGACCTTCCGGGAAGAGCTTGCAGTTCTTGAGATCCAAAATGTGAAGCCCTCCGAGGATTCAGGCAAATATACATGCACAGCCACAAATAAAGTGGGCAAAGCTACTCATTCGGCTAATGTGACAGTAGGGGTGGACGTTGTGTGAGTAATGGACACGATATTGTAGATTGATTTACAAAACTTTTGCCTGTTACAGTTTCCAAATGTGATAATATTTTTACCACAACTACTTTAAAAGTCTCTTCACGGCACACTGTGGGGAATCAGTTTCATTTTTTTTTTTCATAGTTTACCTTTAGTTTACCTTTAGTTTACCTTTTGTTTAGTTTTCCCATCCCTTTACATTTATTTTCCCCCTCTTATAAATGTTAATAATACGTACTGTCTTAACCTTTCCGACTTTAAAGAAGGGAACTGTGAAGTTAGTAGTTAAAAAAGAGCCCATTGATGTGCCATAGAATATAGAATTGACGTCAATATTTCTCCAAGTGACTGAGATATTATACATTAATTGTTTTGTAGGCATAGTAATTCTCCAGGCATAGTAGTTCACCTGATTTATTTATGTCAAGCATGAATAATCTAGTATCTACTTGATTGTTTGTGTGAGATGAAAACAAAAATACTCTAATTAGAAGATGTGATGTAATGAACTTTTTATATCCACTGCTCTTAATAAGATTATTACTCGTAATAATGGGATTCTGAACTTTTTGGAAATTTTTGAGACAATATTTTTCCTAGTTTAAATATTACTATGAAATTTTCATGGCTTCTCACTTCTTTTTAATTATAATCCGAAATGCTATCATACATATACCTTGGCTGTTTCCCCCATTAATTGGGGGGTAGCCGACATAAAAAAAGGAAAACAGTTTGGGGAGAAGTTATTCTCCCCTCTACTCCCCCTCTTCTTTGACGAAAATCAGATTCCTTTTGAATTATGATAAAAAATACTGAAATGAATGAGCATATCGTAAATATTTACCGAAAATATAAAGAAAAGAACTTGGGACATCAAGTTTACTGAACTGGCAATTTTTTTTATGTACTGTATATGATATGTGCTATGCTATCGCAATGTATGTCATTCTTTCAGCACCTTCAAGCGTGGTCTAGAATCTTGTATTGTTGAAGAAAATTCGGAAGTCGTACTTGAATGTCGTACTTCAAAGGAGAAACAAGTAAGAAAATGACTTTTATTTGATATTGGCAAAGTTACGGGAATACCGTTATTATTTCTGTACTTCTGTTTGCATTATTTTACTATTTTACTTCAGATAATGAGTAATATTCATAATTTCAGCTTATTTTCTTGGTAAGATGTACACAATGGTTTGTTACGTTATTCAGTAGATATTGCTGAAGATATTGTTGATTATTCATGATATTTTTAGGTTTATATATGCATAGGAGGGTCTTTGTCAGCCCCAACATCCACCTCATGCTAATTCCTATTTCACAGTGTAAATGGTACAAGGGCAAGACTGAGCTCAAGCCCTCCAAAAATATGACCATAGAACAGGAAGGTCTCACACATCGACTCATCATTCACACATCCACGTGCAGTGATTCTGGAAAATACAAATGCACCTTTGAAAACCAGTCTACTTTCTGCAACTTGACAGTCAAAGGTAACTTTCTGTAGAGTTATTATTTATACAGTGGCTCTGTATTAACTTGGAGAGCATCAGTTAGGAATGCCTGACAGTACTTACAACCCCTCTTCGCATGTATTTTTTGAAATTGTTGTTATCCTGTAATCAGGTATAATAATTTATACTGTATTTTTAAAGAATTTTATAAATGTACAGTCTCCATGATATCTTTACTCACAGAAGTTAAGTTTTTCTATCTTTTATGCACATAACTGCGACAAAAATATTTATGGATGATATTGCTGTATATTTATGGATGATGTTGCTATAAAGTTCATGTAATAATTTTTCTTAATTTAAGGATGATATACATTGTCTCGTATTGTATATTAGAATTTGTTGATGCTCTTCTCATTGGCCAAATGAATTATAAGATTATGGATAAATTGATAAGAAATTTGTATTATTTCATCAATCTTATTTTGTTAATTTAGGTTTAGACGACTTTGTAGAGAGGGTACAAGATGTTGAGGTTCAGGAGCTTGAAGAGGCCGTCCTTCAAGTTGAAGTTAGCAGCGATAAAGTTCCTGTATCATGGCATAAGGTAGATGATGCACTTGTTTTTAATTCATATAATTAGTAGTCTTTTGTTAGGATATTAAATTTTACAATAAATGTTTCTTTTCTGCTTTTTTTTGTATAATTACAAAACAGTTTGGATAGCTGAAGCATGCGGGTGTGGTAATTGTATATGTAATGGACATATTTTTTTTCAATAATTATCATATTTTCTCATTTGATGGCACTATGGATATCCTTAATTTGATACGACTTTTATTACTGTATCTACTTAGTGGTGGGAGAAAAAGACTACCTCTTTCTAATTCCCTGCTTGCTATAAGATCTAACTATTGGAGATAGAGAGCAAGGGGTTAGCTATGCAAAATATTTTTCGTTGTCACAGAACAGCTGATGGAGAGGGTTATTATGGGCAAGTTATATATGAACATCTGCTGCCTCCCCTTTTCTTAATGTGCAGATGCAGTATCTCTTTTGGTTTCAGTTGGATATGACCATTGTTGAAAGAACAATTATTATTATTATTATTATTATTATTATGTAACACTAGTGATGGATGTGAAAGAATTTCACACCCACATTCCCTGAATGACCTAACACCCAACTTGAAGAGGTAGGGAATCTTCCCTGAGGTATTTATCTTTCCAGAGGGTAGCTATTCTGTGAACTGAAATTGTTCAGGTATGATAGCACCTTTATTTTCAGCTGTAACCATCCTGCTAGCTTCAGCAAGATATGATGTCAAATTGTAGAAAATTTTGAATTATTATTTTAGTGTATGCACTTATTCTTGACGTGTGTTTGACACACTCATGCTGGACTCAAGTTGATTTTTATTTTTATTAGGACGGTGAGGAGTTAACAGATTCTGACCGTATTAAATTAGTATCAGAAGGCAAAATACGTAAACTGATTCTCAAAAAAGCCACCCTTTCTGATGAGGGTGAATACACCTGTGTTTTGGGAGACCAGGAATGCACTGCCGAGCTTACAGTCCGGGAATTACCTGCTGAAATTGTTAGGAAGATGAAGGACCAGGTGGTCTCAAAAGGACAGAGAGCTTCTATGGAGGTATTTTATACAGTGTTAAAAATATTTTTCTTTATCACACTCAGTTGCTTATCTCTTGTTATATGCAACACTTTGATAGAGATCTACCCTCATACTGTACTATAAGCCTATGGCTTTAATATTCTTTAGTTTATGAATATAAGCAGTTATTAATGTAGCCTTTGAAACGATTTCGCTTTTCTATATCTTGATTTTATGTCATTTGTTTTTAAAGTATCACTCATCATTGATTATATAGCATTATGCAAAGTTATTTTATAGCTAAACAAAATATTGTATTATTTTTCAACTAAGGTTGAACTGACAAAGGGTGATGCAGTGATTACATGGTTCAAGGACAATAAAGAAATTCGCTTCTCTGATCATTATCAACTGTCCATTGATGGAAAGGTAAAGCTCTTTATTTTGTCTCTTGGATTATATCATGCGTAGTATACGATTAAAAAGTATACCTACTCTTTATTTTTTCAGTTGCTGTTTTATGTATTATCCAAATAAGATGACTATTTTCACCAAGTATAGCTGTTCTTTCCTTTGCATATATTGAATATTAACTGTAGTGAGTTTCTTACAAATTTCATATCTAACTTATCTTTAACAGATCCAAAGATTGCTGGTGTACAACTGCCAGGCTGAGGATGCGGGCACTTATCGTGCAGTTGTAGCCAAGAGCGAATGCTCTGCCCAACTTAGGGTATGTGGTTTTGGCTTCTCAAATAACTAAATAAGTAGAGCATGTTTTATAAAACTGTAAATGGAAAACTTGTGACATATTTATATTTTAAGTCTCTAACTAACATTTCAAATCTGTATGCGATGAAAAGTAAAAGAATGATATATTGGATACCGTATTTGAATTATTTTCCAGGTCGAGCTGCAAGCAGAAGGAGATTTCCTGACTAGACTGCCATCTCAGATGGATGTTAACTTCCAGTCAGATGCTACCCTAACAGTTGAAATTACCAAAGACTTTGATGTTAGATGGTTTAGGTGAGTATAGAAATTTACTTGATCATTATCAGTCTCGGATGTTTTTCATAATTTTTTGTCTTTAGATTGTGGTTAGAGCATACAAGATAGTTTTATTGTGGAGTGTATACTCATTGTGACTCCTTACTAACCAGATATACCTTATACAATTCACACTCATTTTTCTGCATTATATATTATCGTATCGTAAATATTATTTACTTATATGAGTCATGTAAGGTGATTTATTCATATTCTGAATGTCTTGATACCTTTACCAGTCAGAACATTTGAACATAATTCAAAATAAATGAGCTGTTATAAATCCTTTCCTTAATTAGAAACCAAGAAGAAATAAAAGCTGATGAGAAGTACATCATTAAAAAGGAAGTCCGAAAGAGGATCTTGATTGTGAAGAATGTATCTCAGGCAGATTCTGCTGAGTACTCTTGTGTTTTGGCTAACCTGAAAACCACTTGCAAGGTCAATGTTGTATGTAAGTAATATATCTTCCTCGTTAATTTGCAGAATTTAACGAAATATAATTTGTTTTTTTACAATTAATATTTTAAATATATAGCCTATATATATATATATATATATATATATATATATATATATATATATATATATATATATATATATATATATATATATATATATATATATATATATATGTAAAATAACCTCGACTATATGTTTGATTGTCTGCTTTATATACGTTATTTAATTTTATCAATTATTTTAGTGATGATGATGTCACCCAAGATCCCCAAGGAGAACCAGAAGCAGGAAGTTGTGGTTACGAAAGGTAAAGATGCAACACTGAAGGTACCTTTCACTGCAACACCTAAGCCTAAAGCTTTCTGGTACTTCAAGGGTCAACTCTTGGACACTGAAGGCAATAAGCAAAAGGTATGTAATTCCATGCATATAATCCTGAAGAAAAAGAACGAATAACTTAAATTAGAATCTGTATTAAATTCTCTTTAACTTGTGATGATTCGTGATATCAATCTTGATAAGGTTTGTGATTAGTTTTCATTTTTATATCTCTCCAGCTTCTTTCCACCATTACTGAAACTGAAGCATCCATAACCGTGAAGATGGTTGAGAGTGTTGACTGTGGTGAATACCGTCTCAAGCTGTGCAATGATTGTGGTGCTGCCTATGCAGATTATACTTTGAAGATTCTTGGTGAGAACTGTCTTATCTATCTTGATCACATGTAAAGTCTTTTATTGTTCTACATGCATTAAACTAGAAATAGTCAATATAATCCATTTTTTTTAGCGTTTTAAGATGATAAAATATTGGCTTTTAACTAAACTTTTCCTTTGTAGACAAACCATCTAAGCCAGGTGCTCCTGAAATTATGAAGGTTGCCAATGATTCAGTGACTCTTCACTGGACTGCACCAAAGGAAGATGGCGGACGAGAAATAACTAACTACATCGTGGAATACATGTACGTTTAAAGAATATTATATATATATATATATATATATATATATATATATATATATATATATATATATATATATATATATATATATATAGAGAGAGAGAGAGAGAGAGAGAGAGAGAGAGAGAGAGAGAGAGAGAGAGAGAGAGAGAGAGAGAGAGAGAGAGAGAGAGTGTGTGTGTTTTCATCCAGTTTTTCATGTATATATATTTATATATATATGCTGTCTATAATGTCTCTTTTGGTAGTATGAGCTTTTGATAATTGCATTCTTCATGTTACAGGTTAGAGAAAGAGAAATCCTGGTTTATATTCAATAAAGAACAGAAGATCAGAGAAACCACAGTAGTTGTAACAAAACTTACAAAAGATGAAGAATATTGCTTCAGAGTCTCAGCTGAAAATGAAGTAGGAAAATCAGACGTATCGGACACTTCCAAGGCCGTTAAGGTATGGATTGTTTCTTAGTTCAAGTTCAAAATGAAAAAGGATTGAAAGAGATTAAGCTGTAGTATCCTCTTCTTGCATCATAGATACTTAGTGCATAATGCTTTTAACATGTGGTTCATGGTTTTTACTATTATTGGTGTTAGGAACCATAATACCTTTCCCGTATTCCCTGCAAATTATAGAAATGACAAAATGGGATAGGGAGCGTGGGGCTAGCCATCCTTTTCTATCAGAAAATTATTTCTTACTTCGAAGCAACTAGGAAAGTGAGTATTAGTCGTGATAGGAACATATCTCACTGCTTCAAAGTTGCATATATGAATCCGTGTTGTGGTATGGATGTATAATTGTGTGATATTGGGATTATTTTTTAATGATAGGCTAAGTGAGATCAAGTTAAATAGAACGAGAGGATATATTTGGGATAGTAAGAGAGTCTCATGTGTAAATAAAAGAAGAACTAGTGAGCAAGTAGAACTGTTTAGTGCTACGATATGTGCAATTAGGTGACGTAATGGAAAGGAATTGATTTAAGTCTTTTGTGGGTAAAAGTAGGGATGAACTAATTAAATTACTTTGATAGGTCCAGGTTACAAGAAAAGCAGTGAAGAGATGGAGTGCTTATGGATGGGACAGGGTGATAGCGTAGTTATTGTTAAAGGGATTGTAACACATATGCTTATGAAAATATAAATACAAATATGGGTGATAAGGAGATTGAGATTAAAAGTAGATATTTGGTGTGGCAGGAAAAATTAATAGGGGGCTTAGAAGACCACTGTGCAGAGAGACAAACTGTTTAAAAAATATCATAAGTAATCTTGCACATATGGGATAGATGGACACACATATCTTTGTGAGTAAAGAAATGAAGGATATAGTTGTGGTATAACAGACTAATTTTTGCTTGTGGTGGAACTTAGATGAGATGGGGTGCTAGGAAGGATTAGAAGAGCTGTGTTCAGTACAGGGTTATAAAATTGAATCTAATAACAGCAAATAAAGAGTAACAGGACTAAGTGGAAGAAATGGAATAAGAGTCTACTAAGAAGTCTGTTGAGGGAAAGATAGATGGGTTCTCTTAAAAAAAATTACATATCGAATGTGTGAAGGTGGTAGGTGGAGTGAGGAGAAAAGAATAAAGAGAGGAGAGGTTGTGAGTCGTTTAGTGAGAAGATTAGTATATTACTGAAAGAGAAATGCAGTATGTGAGAGGTCTATCTTGTGAGTTTTGAATGAAGAGAAGAGTGTAGAAGACAGTGCCTAGAAGTAAAACAGAGAGACTTAAAAGAATTGAAAATAATGGTAAACTTGGGGAGGACAGTTATTGAGAGAGTATCCGGAAAAATCTCTCGATAGTTTTCCCCATATTTCATATACCATTTGAAAATAATTTGTTTTGGAGAGCGGTTAAGAAAGTAAGGATAGTGAAGTAGATGGGTAGAGAGAGAGTGAAAAGGGTCGATGAACTGATGAAAACAGATCCAATGGAAATGAGTCAGAATTTGAGGGATTATTTGGAAAATTCGTGAAATGTGAAATGAAATTGGAGTGGCGAGCGTGTTGTGTCTGAGAAGAAGAGGAATATGTATCATTAGGAAATATGAAATAGAAAAAATAGAGAAAGAGGAAGCTCTCAGAACTCTTTAAGAGACAAAAGTTACCATTTCATATGATATAGACATAATGACTCCCAAAATTCTAAAGATGGGGAGAGAGATGCTGATGGATTTATTGTGTAGGCAAGTAAGTGACTGTTTTCATAAAGTACTAGTGGACTGGTAAAGAACTTTTATTATTCCGCTATACAGTGGCCTAAAACGAGATAGGATGTTGCAAGTATAGGTGGATCAGCCTGTTTAGTATCCCATAAAATGTATCTAGACATGTAATAGTTGAAAGGATGGATGACCACTGAGAGACTAGGACTAGGGATAAGCAGTGTGGGTATAGATAGGTTAAGGTTGTGTTGAGAAAGTGTTCACGTTAAAGATTATATATGAGAAAGTTTTTGAGAGAGATATGCCCCTGTGAACTGCTTTTATTAATCTGGAAAAAGCATATGCCATGGTAGATAAGAAGGCTATGTAGCAAGTCTATAGATGTATGGGTAGGTGAAAAATGCGCTAAAGGGACAAAATGCATTTTATGAGGATAGTCAGGCATGCTTAAGAATATATCGTGAGTGAGTAGTTTAAATTTAAAGTAGGATTAAAACAAGGGTGTGCTATGTCACATTGGCTTGTTTATATATAGATGGAGCAATTGAAAAAATTGGGGGAGGTTTATGGGCTGAGGAACTTGTATGATGGAATACTGAGGTGTCGAGTTGTGCATATGGTAATTGCTTTTTGCTGATTACTTTACATTTGTGACTAATTTTGAAACAACTTCAAAGGTTTTTGAAGTAGTTTGTTTGTATGTATGAGAGGAAGAAATTAAGAGTTAATGTGAAAAAATGTGTGTTCTGAAGTTTGATGGAGATGGAGAGTTGAGTACCTTGGAGATGGGGATAAATGCTTTGTATGGTATTGAGTATTTGATTCTAATTGCAGTGGATAGAAAGAAACTTGCAGCGTTAGATATGAAGTGTTTTAGAAGCGTTTGTGAAGTTAAATGGTGCATAGGATGGGGATTAAGTGAGAGAAAGGATGGTGAAGAGAATGTATAGTTCCAGTGAACCGGGTATTTGACTGCAAGGTAGCCCAAGAGGGAGATGGAGGATGGGATGCCCTTTCAAGGAGAGGCCTTAGCATCCAGGAAGTCAGAAACATGCAAGAGATAGAATGAATTAGTACTCAATGATATACAACCTGTGTGAAATATAGCCTTAATGATTGGATCAAGGTAAACTGAGTACACCCAGTTTTCTGGGAAATTAGGTTTGTTTTACAATTTAAGTTTATTTCACTATGCATGGTGTTATTCAGTTTGTCTGAGCTAATGTTTATGATTATAGATAGATGGCAATCAAGTTTTAATTCTCTAGGTATATTTTTCCTTTTATTGTAATCACCCTGCTGACCATGGTGGGAGAAAGCAGTGTTTATAAAAATTTTTAACTATTTGTACTTGAAGAGAATATTAAAAATGTTGCTTTCCAGCATGACTTCAATATTTAATTGTGAATTATATATTTCACCTAGTTGGAATATCTATATCGCAACCAGAATTGATATGAAATTTGTTTTCTTTACAGGTATGTGAACCTACGACAGCTGAACCACCTGTAGTGAAGGAACAGCTGCAAGCAGTTGTTACCGGACTTAACCAGGAAGTGGTACTGCGCTGTGTTGTAACCGCAACTCCACTTCCCAAAATTGAATGGATGAAGGATGGTAAAGCAATTAAAGGTGAAACTCGCTATGAGAACTTTACTGCCACGTTTACAATTAAGCAAACCCGTGAAGACTCTGGTGGCAATTACCTTTGTCGTGCCAGTAATGAAGCTGGTATGGCTGAATGTTCTGCTACCGTTGTTATTCAAGGTAAGATGGCGAATGAGACATATTCTGTCGAGTCTGTTCTTACTTTGCTTCACTAGACTCGCAGTTATAAGGATATTGTTTAAAATAATATGATTATGTTTTCATGCTGGCAATGGTTGGGTTCTCTTAAAGTGAGGAGCTGAGCTTCCTCTGCCTTCCATAGATCATTATCTCTTATCTCTATTTCCGTATTTTCTTCTTTCTCCTGGAGTAGGAAGCAAGAACACTAAATCTGTGTTCCTCAGCGTCGTAAAACTCGAGTAAATGGGGTGAATCATGGGAGTGAGCATCTCCATCTTTGTAATATACCTCCAATAAAGAATTAAGGCATGTGATATGTGCCTTGACTTTACTATCACCCTGACATGGAGGATTGAGTGCTTACATAGTGATGTTTGCATATAGCCATGCTGCCTACTTTTCTAATTTGGTTGTGACTTGCTTGCTGGATCCAGGGAGATATAACACAAAGATGAACGTTTATTTTATAATTAAAGATTTACTGGTTATAAATACAGTATTAGAGATTTTCAGCTAGAATTTGAAGTTTTAGATTTTGACCTGTTTTATATTGCCTAGCCATCAGAATATAGTATTTTCAGTTTGAAATATAATTTTTATTTGTTAATTCCAGAGTCACCTAGATTTGAGTTTGATGAAAATAAGCAGTGCCAGACATTAACTGTTGGTGACCAGTGGCAGGTTCCTATACAGGTCATTGGTTATCCAAGACCAAAGATTACTTGGGCTCGCAATGACAAACCTCTCGTGGTAAGTGCATCATCTCATTCTTAAAATAGGTTACGAGTGTAAGCAATTGAATTCACTTATATATTTAGTTTTAAGAAATAAAAAAAAATAATTTTTCAGTTCCTCCATTGCCATTTGCTGATAGAGTTGCTTGCTCCATTTCTTCTTCACTCACCACATAAAGCAAAGATTTTAAGACCAGCCTTTGATATAGAAGGTCTTAAAATTCAGTGATTATGTGCTCTCTCTCAAAAAAAAAAAAAATAAATTATATATATATATATATATATATATATATATATATATATATATATATATATATATATATATATATATATATATATATATATATATATGTGTGTGTGTGTGTGTGTGTGTGTGTATTATAAAACACATGATTACTGAATTCAAATTTCTTTGTATTGAAGACTGGTCTTAAAATCTCTGCTTTGTGTGGAAAGTGTAGACATAATGGAGCAAACAACTCTGTCAGCAAAAAGTAATAACAAAGATATAGGAATTTATTTTTTAATTCTCAGCATGAAATAAGTGAAATCAGTTGCTTGCATGCTTTACGCACACGCATATATATATATATATATATATATATATATATATATATATATATATATATATATATATATATATATATATATATATATATATATATATATATATATATATATATATATATATATATATATATCAAAATAAATAACGTAGTCACACTGCACATAATCACAACTTTTCACAGAGAAGTATTGTTCAGACTAAATTTCAATATAACTAAAGTATTTCGTATTATTGATGCGGGTGTTCCTGTGGTATATTTAAAAGCCCTCTGTATTCCGAATATTAGTGAATTCTTAGATGAAATCCATTTAAAAGCACATTCCCTGACTTAGTATTCAAGAAAGCACTGTACAGATTTGACAGTGAATGGGAGGTTATTATAATTTTTTTTTTATTAGTGTACATGACTCTCTGACTGCTGCTTTTCACACAACATGTATTGTTTATCTATCTATATATACAAGAGCCATATTCCCCCTTATAAGGGGGGTGGCTGAATCAAAGCAAATATTTTGATTGTACGAGGAGAAATACCGAGGAGGGGATTCCCAGTCCCCTCGCTCCGCCCATTTTGTCGACTTTTACGACACGCAGAGGAACACGGAGGAAGTACTCTTACCCTCTCCTTCAGGGGTATTGTTTATCAATATGTTAAAAATAAAGTCATTGCTTTTCAGTCCACACCACACATCAATATTCAGATCAAAGAGGCAGAAGGTATGACAACGATTACCATCCAGAAGCTTGCTTTGGAAGATACGGCTGTTTACACTCTCACAGCAGAAAATTCTGCCGGAAAAGCCCAGCTCAGCTTTAACCTTCGTGTGTTAGGTGGGTCATGAGAACTTGGAATCAGTTATAAAAGCCCTGAATTTCTTTTTACTCTGGACTACAATTATTCTCTAAAATTGATGATAAATATCTTGAAAGCTGTTATGGATTTGCACTTTACTTTGCTAACTGAATGCCTAAGAATACAAGCTACTGGGACATGGTAGTATGATACTACTTCAAATTGGTATAGAATAAAGATATCTCTTACATCATTAAGCTTCATGTGATCATAATATGTTTTAAGTGGATGTCGTGCACCATATATTGTACATATGATGTACGTATATAGAGGGTGTATCTGAAATTATACTGTTTTATTTTGATAAGTCGCATTATATCTTTATGTAGCAGTCCATTTCAGGCTTGGCTGAGAATGGGTAGTGCAGAATTTATTTACTTAATATTGTACTTACTTTTCCAGCTTAAATATCAAATTTTAATGCCATGTTTTAAATAAGATAATTTTTAATTTAAATCTTTGATTCTGACTTATTCAGGTGTTTCATATATCTTAGAATTGATACAGAAAATATAAAATGATTTTCGCAGCTCCGAAGAATAATCTCTTCTTACACGTTTTACTTTATATTGTTTAAATATAAGCAGAATTAATGATATTAATTTAAAAAATACAAGTTATTTGAGTATCAATAACAGTATTGAAATTATAATGTAAAAATTAGTGATATTCACCTTGAATAAGTCTGTAAATACAGATATATTTTAAATAAAGATCCTTAATAAAAGCAAATTCTGAAATTAATAATTCGCTAATTTGAGAAATGGATGCTGTATAGTAAAGTACGTAACTTGTACACCTCTGTAATTTATTCTGAGCTCTCTTGAAACTGCTTTACGTGAGGAGAAACTCTCAGGAAGTATATTACCATATCTATTCTCCTTTCTACCTTTTGTACTCATGACACATTCTTGCCTCACCAAAACACAGATGAAGCAAAGGAGCTCGACTTGTGCGCCCTTGAGGTTATACAGGAGGAAGTCAAGAGGGGTAATTTGTTTCTATACCACACAATTTTGCAACATGCTTGCAAGACCTTCCTACTACACCCTGCAGCCTTTCATATATATATATATATATATATATATATATATATATATATATATATATATATATATATATATATATATATATATATATATATATATATTTATTTATTTATCTATTTTTCAAATCTACTAATACATGTCACCACTTAGCTAATTATTTTTAATATTAGCTATTTGGATGTAAGCAAACTACAATGTGGCCATTATTTTTCTTTTTTGGCCTCTGTGACATGCTAAATGCTTGCATATACCTTATACATTACTAAAACATTTTCCAGATATACTAGTTCTGTATTACCAATCCTTTTAGACAAGGAGAATAACAACATTTAGCCATGATAATCCATATTTTTTCATACATTAGAAGTGCAATATGAAGAAAATAACATCCACTGAAGATTTTCCTGATTTTTCTACTTTAGAGGTGGATAGAGAATAACAATTTTCATACAGTTTTCACCCATTACTGTCTTTTTTACACATTATATGTGCATAATTTTTTTTTTTAAATCTGCAATTAGAGAGTCAGTCTTTTCTACAGTACCTCTCAAGATTTCAGCAACTGTAAACTGGCTCTTATATATCTTTAACAAGTTTACTTAACAGATATATGTATATATGTGCATTACCAGTGTATAACATTAATATATTCATGCACTTTTATCAGGCACCAATTGTGTCAGTAGTGAATGAAACCACAGCTTGGGAGAAAAGATACCAGACAATATTTCAACATTTACTTTTCATTTATATAAATGATAGTTCTTCTCAAAAATGTAAAATGGAAAAATAAATATACATGTACTTGCTTGGGATTCCAGAATTAAAAATTCAACTGTTTTAATATGTCCATTTTCTTTGGGGGATCAATTAGTTGTTTATACTCTCATGTACTCTACTGACCTGAACATTAGCATACTTAGCTTCTTTAGAGAATACTATTATTTTTAATATTTTTTTCTGACTTTGGAAGTGGGCAATATATCCTCTGTTTGAGCTTGATTTAAAACTAAGTCTTTCTCCTCACAGAACGACCTTCCGCTCCTCAAGGTCCACTTACTGTCACTGAGGTTACATCATCATCCGTTACCCTTAATTGGAGAGCACCTGCGCATGATGGTGGAATGCCAATTACTTCTTATTACATTGAAAAGCTTGAGAAGACTCAGAAGCATTGGCAAAAGGTAGCTGATGTTAATGCAGACTGCAGAACCTATACAGTTACTGAACTGACTGAGGGCTCTGAATACTTCTTTAGAGTGTTTGCCCTCAATGCTGTTGGTGTTTCCGAGGCTCTTGAAGTTTCACAGACTATTCTTATTAAGAGTGCATTTGGTAAGTTTCTTTAAATTATCTGCCTCTGGAGATTCTTGAATCAGTACTCTGTAACTTCAAAGAATAAATAGATACAGTGGCAAGATATTGATGATGTAATAGATGTAATGCAAAATATAATACGCTGTGTAATAGTTACATTCCTAAAATGCAGATAAACCTGGCCCACCTATTGGACCTTTTGATGTGAGCAACATGACAGAATCTTCATTAGTGCTGCATTGGGATGAACCTGAAAGTGATGGTGGATCGCCAATCACTCATTACCTCTTGGAAAAGAGGGAGTCCACCAAGAAGGCATGGTCCAAAGTCGACCAGACTCCCGCAAGCACAACAGAAATTGAAGTTACTGGTCTCAAAAAGGGCACTGCTTACTACTTTAGAGTATTTGCCTTCAATGCTGTCGGTCAGGGACTACCTTTACAACCAGAAGAGCCCATCACAGCAGGCAAGAAGATCAGTGAGTAGAGCACGTGGCTGGGGTACTGCCTACGTGGAGTTAGCCGGGAAGGGGAAACCACCAAAGTCATGCGCACGCTCTGCCGATACAGACACGCTTGCCAACATTTCATCACTTTGACTTTGCAATTAACAAGGCAAAATTAATTTACACCTTTTACCATTCTCATCTATAGTACAATGTTTTCATTGAATAACAATGTTTAACTACTACTAGACTTCATTGCTATGTTATTAACATTGTCTTAGTAACGTTACTAAAATCACATAAAACATAATATATATAGACTGTTTCAAAAAAGTTGAAAATCATCGGCAGGGCGCGGGCCCACAACACTACACCGTCGTTACGTCACTAAACACGATTGACGTCATGACTCTTTACAGCAACAATATACACAGTAGCTGACCCGTGGCAGAACCACCGCCGTAGAGAGCAAGCCAGCATGTTCTGAGGCGAGCATGATACGCATATGTGCCATATAAGATATCATCATTATTCCTTGCCATATTTTCTAGCATTTTGTTTCCATCAGTGCTGGAGTTAGGGATGTTGGCAGCGTGGTTGGCAGGAATGATCAAAGAATTTTATTTGGGCACTTTTTGATTTGTTCAACACCAAGCATATACTATGCATCCTGGTTATGATCCTCTTTCAAGGTTTTTGAAAAATCAAATCTATTAGTTGGAAAGCAAGACAAATGCTTGGAGAAACAGTTTGTTGCATTAAACAAAGCCTGCAATAGTTTTCTTCTATGCAGTAAATTTTACATAGCTATAAAGTAATTATTCATTAATGCTGTATAATTTATTATTGCATTTTGAATATACTGTATTATATTCAGATTTCTTCATAAGTTTGCAGTATTTCAGAGTTAAATATTTTACAACTAAATTAAAACGGAGTTCACCCATGAGAAAAACAATTTATGATAATTTTTTCCTCTAAATTCATTTGTCGAACAACTGCAAGGATAATGAAGCACAAAACATAATCTCATCACGGGCTTAGACAGTTAATAATTGCAAAATTTTTGATCATCTACATACGATATCTCCTTCATTATTTGTATGCCCTAACGTATGGGAAAGCATCATAGAGTACTTTGGAATAATGCCAGTTGCAAATAAAGATATGCAGTTGTCTTATTATGAGGACTTAAGTTCACACTATTTTATGATTAAAAGAAGTTGTAAAGAATTTCTTTTGACTGAAAAAGTGAAGTGTGTTCTGTACATTGCAAAAGACATATTCCCGTTGATCTTACATTTATGTCTGCATACCCCTAAGTATCTTTTTCCAACTATGTAAATTAACTCTCCTTCTTAACCTTTAGATACTTGTTATATAAACACTTCACTGCATTTGTCTTGATAACTCTTTTACATTTTTTTTAAATATTTCCCAATCCAGACAGGAACTTATACAATATGGTGTTAGGTTATGGCATGTAGTTCTCATTTGTAAGATTGGATTGAGCTGAATTTAACACTATTTGGACACATGTCTTTACCTTCTTTTTACTTACATAGAATTTTGCATTTTCAGTATATTGTAGATAAGAAGTAATGGCTTATCATCATGATAAGTTTTCAGGAATTACTTAGATATGTTTTCATATTAGAATTTGAATTTGAAATATTTCTTTTAGTATTTTCTGGTAATTTGGCAACAAGAAATAAGTGTTTTTTTTTCTTTAAGATGTCATATATGTCTTTAACCATCACTTTTTAGTTACTTCCATCTCTCACTCTTATTTTTTCCTGCACATATGTTTGATCTGTCAAACAGTGTATATAACCACTACAAATTTCCTCAAACACTAGTGGCTTCATACCTTATATCTGGAACTGGCATGTTTGAGTTAATACTTCGTGCATGCAATTTCAACATTTGAAATATTTTCTGCTGGACTCTCACACTTACTTTCATATTCGTGATTCCATGTTAAAACTGCATTAATAATAATAGCTATTCTTGACCAGAGATCATATCCTTAAATTTTCTAATCAATTTCAGTTACAGTAATATTTTGGTTGATGTTTATAAAGCTTTTTTATGATCTTTGTTCGAGTTTGTAAGCTGACACGTGTTTGGGGACATAACACAAGTACAGTACCGGTATATCCATATGGGCAGCATACCCCCTTGTTTTAGATATATTTTTTTTTCTACCGAGAGACCAAAATGATATATAAGGATATTGACAAAGCTTTTAAAAGTCTGCTGTGGAAAAGACTACTTCATCCTGATTGAGCTCTCTGATTATGTTTATATGAATATGCTTATGATCCAGACAAATTTAAATATGCCTTTAGTGTTGAATATTGTATTTAGCAGCCTTCATAATTATCTGTAGGTTTTTGTTTGCAAAGCATTAGTATATAAACTAGGCATGAAAAAGATATCCAAGACGGCCAGGTTACTGTTGAATATCAGGCTTTTAACGGAGCTGTGAGTGAAACCTATTGAATGCAGAAGCTATATAATAACTAGTAGATGTAAAATATTCATTTGTTATCGTATTGTTCGCATTTTCATTTGGTAAAGTACATTAAAGATAGTGATATGTTCAGATATGAATTGTTTCTCTTATATGTGCAGTAGTTCTGCTTTCGTTTGACAGACTATGCTTTTCACATGCGTTATTGTTTGCAATTGAATGACGATGGTATTTAGTGATTGCTGTGTTCAAATATCATTCAGTTTTGCAGAGTGACTTACATTTTGATTTTATTTTGTATATATAAATACCAGGTAAACTATTACTACTGTATTATTATTATTTTTGATACTTCAGTTACCTGCAAATTTGAGAGCCATCATTACTCATTTTTCTCTGAATTATTAACTAAAGTGATAGTATATATTTATATCATACATCTTTATTAACTTTTTATTAATTTATATTGTCAATCAGTTAAACTTTATAAATATTTAAAGAACACTTGAAGTATTTTGCACTTCACGGCTCCAATGCCAACCAGTCTTGGCATGCAACTTTTTGAGATGATATGTATTTAATGTATTCAACCTTGCTTGTCTTTTTATTGGTTTTGTATATTTATTTTCTCTTGACTTTTAATATTCTTTCTGCTGTAGCACCTCCATCCAAGCCAAACAGCCTTCAGGTTATTGATGTGACAACCAAGACAGTGACTCTCGCTTGGGCACCTCCATCCACTACAGGAGGAGCTGACCTTATGGGTAAGAAAAATCTCCTTTTTTTTCTTCGAAGTTACTTATTGCTTATTTTACTTCAGTTATCAGTGCCATTTTGAATAAACTTTGTGGAACTTATATTTATTTTTTTTTAATTGCAAGTTTGTCTGGTCCATTTAACATTACCTTCGTTTGCATTTCCATTCCAGTTTTTAATTTTTTACCCGTAAATTGAGGGTCGGATCTTAGACTGAGTAGGTTTTATATCACAAAACTATGAGAATAGATTCCACTAGAAAATTATGGAAAGAGAAGAATGCTGAATTATCTGTGATCATGAAAAGATGAAACTTACTAAATGAGGGTGCAGTATTGGGAGCAGATGTCTTTAGATTAGTTTATGATATTTTATGTACAGTACTATCTTGAGAATTCATTGAAGTTATGTAGAAGCAAAATTATCCTTTTGCACTTAGTGATAACATGGTTGATTGATGTGGCATTTACAGGGTGATAAAGAAGGATTGTAATGTTGTTTTATATTGGTGGTGCTACAAGAGAAAAAATAGACACGGTAGAAAAAGCTTGAATGTTGGACTTCAAGGGAATAATATGATTGATATTATTGCCTTTAGATGTAGTAATCTAGTAGGATGAAGTCGAACTGTTTAGAATTTTGAATAAGTTTTGCTGATATCTGAAGTTTTTGTAAAAGTGTAGTAACAGAATAAAGATTGCCGAAACATAGGTAAATTTAACAAGATTGTGAAATAAATGTGAATTGGGAGGTATACACAATTATATATTTGGTATTCGTATTATGGATATATGGTAATGTGGAATGGATGAAAGGGAGTTTAGCATCAATATGAAGTATATTGAGAAGAAGAAATATATCTATTCGTGTATGGAAATATTAAAAAGAAATAATCCTGACTGCCACCTGTATATGAGAGACTTTATAGTGGAATGGATTGATGAGGAGTATAATCTAGTACTCTATATAGTAGTAAAGTACTACAGATGATCTTACAGTGCAATAACGACATGATAAATTACAAAAGTGTACTCACGATGCTTAAGTTTGAATGTCTGTTATGAAAGATGTTTAGCCAGTAGATTACTTGTGAGGTAATATACTTCATAAGAACGCCAGGTTAAATGTGTGGAGACCATGCACCTATGCTGGATGACTGTTCAAAAGATATAATTGTGCCATATTTCATGAGAGAGATCTTGAGTAATGAGGCATCGCAGTATCTAAGATATGAGCCTGGAGGAGAGTGAGAGATGTCTTAGGAGGGAGTGTAAGATCAGTGCGTACATTGTGGCTCTAAATAAGGATATCTGGTCTTCTCCTACAATGTCATACTATAATTATTCATTCCTGTAATTTTATTTAGAGCTAGAATTGTTTATAGTATTATCCAGTAATTGAGAAAAATGACATATGGTAAATGGATTGGAGTTGCATGACAGCAGCCCTCGAAAATACCTATTCCAATGAATATATTTACTTATAATGTAGTGTGCATATATTCGAAAAGGATGTATGAACAATATTTTTTTCGTAGGTTATGTCATTGAGCGAAGATTAACGACCGAGAAGAAATGGGAGAAGGTTGACACTGTTGACGCTTCTGTCACGTTATACTGTATTGAAAACCTGAAGGAGAAGTCAGAATATGAATTCAGAGTCTTCGCAGAGAATCCCGTTGGATTAAGTCTAGAGCCAGCTGTGACAGAACAGGTTCGGCTCAAAACACATGCAAGTAAGTAATGATAATTCCTATTATTAACCAGTATGAAAATTTATTCTTTATCACAACCGTTTATTTTGCATATACTATTGTACCCTTGATTTTCATAAAACATGTTAGTGACTTATTTGATAAGTGTTCTTATTTTTCTCAGAAAAGTATTATATATTAGCTTATATAATTTAATTTCAAACACCTGTTTGAGACAAACTATTGTACATATATAACTATATACTTAACTGATGCTATAGAATAGCGTTCGATCATTAATCAGTGTAGGTGTTATTAGTCATTTAAGCGCATGTACATTATATACAGTTCTAATATTGATTATTATAATTTTTATTTCAGTGCCTCCATCACCACCAACAGCGCCTCTTGAAGTTCGTCCAACAGGACCAACTAGCTTAATGATTGAATGGGGAGCACCTGAAAGTGATGGAGGTGCACCTCTGCAAGGCTACATAATTGCTATCAGAGATATCAAGCGAACCATGTGGATTGAAGTTGGCCAAGTTGGGGCTAACTTCACTAGGTTACACATTAAAGAATTACAGGTATTTGGTGCCAACATGGAATTTACCAGTTTAAACTCTAATTGTTTTCAGAGGATGGTTAGTGCAAGTTAGACTTTACAATATAAAATCTTTAATAATGTCATTTATCTAAATATTACACAATTTCTTCTAAGCCAGAAAGGTAACCACCTGAGCGCATAAGAGGGTTTCATTATTTCATCACACCCTGGATATTCTATTCCCATCTACCAAATATTTTATGTATGCACACACACACAGATATATATATATATATATATATATATATATATATATATATATATATATATATATATATATATATATATATATATATATAATATATATATATATATATATATATATGGCCTCATTCCCCCTTGTGAGGGGGTGGCCGAGCCATGAAACGCGCATTCACCATGATCCACACATACCTCTATAGCAAGAAAAAAAATTACAGGAGATTAAGAATATGCTTTAGCATGATTAACTTTTCTTATTGCTTAAAAATGAAATTATAATAGTATGGACCAAGTGAATTTACTGTAAATGAGATAACATCAAAATTACTTCGTGTATTTTTAGGAGGAACACGAATATTTCGTGCGCGTCTTTGCTCGTAATGAGGTTGGTTCCAGTGATCCTCTAGAGATTGATGAGCCTGTCAAGATTATCAGGCCTGCAGGTAAACATATTGTCCAGTTTATTTTTTATTTCTATATCCAGGAATTAATATCTACAGCAAATGCATGTACTGAATTTAAGAATATCGTGTTAGAGTTACCATTTGAATGGCATTTTTTCAAGGATTTCCTTAAGATTAGCTTTGATTATAGGATTGTAAGATTATGATGGTAATGTGTAATAGTTTGCATTTCTAATCTGGTTGTTTGAAGTTTATTATAGTATGTGCTGCATATTTTAGTGATTACCTTGTAACCTCAGAGTTCCGTGGAAATAATATTCTCTTTCATAACTTTGCAAGTGTGATGGAGTATATCCAACTTCTGTGCTTTAGCTTTTACAGTTCATTGTACACGACTAAAATTATTTAACATTTTTGCATCTTTTCGATTTTGATTATGTAATTGGAGAGAATATCGTTGAAGAGCCTTTGTACCTGTAATTTTCAAGGTAACCTGTTTTTTTTTATAAAGTCTCGTACGTACCCATAATTGCTGCTAATAGATTTTAATTGAGTTTTTATATTTTTAAAAGAATGTTCATGGTGAATGAGTTACTATTTCTGAAAGATAAAATTTAATAAATTAAATATAAATTCGTGAATAGTTAAACCATCTTCGAGTAATATTTATTGCTGCCCATGACTCTGTATGTTCAGCAAGGTTTAAGAGTTTGAATATCAAATTTTACGTAGGTAATTGGACTCTAGGGTTTTTGAAAGAACATATATTTTCAAGGTATATAATGAATATTCAGCCCTGAGGAGAAAATTTTAGATATTGAGCTTGTATAAAACCTTTACCCTCACCGTCCTGGCCTTGCAGCACTGAGTTCATCTATTCCTAATGCAAAACTAAGTTAAGAAATACCTTGTAGGTTAAAGATATAAAAAGGTATTGTCAGTATCCTGCCCAGTTGCTTTCATTCAGAGCTAACATACTCATTATGATATGTTTAATATGGTTTTCAGATTCCAAATATTATTACTGTAAAAACAAAATTCTTGATATAACACACTAGCAAGTTTGTCATTAGGTATTTTTCATATACACTACTGCACGTTCACCATATAATTTTGAGACGCTTTTTTGTTTTTTCATGATCTCAAGAATATCTACATGAAAAGCTTTCTTTATTACTACTACTATGCAAACCTGTTTTCTAACAGCCTTGAACCCTTTTTTTCTTTTCTCTTATGGTCTCTCCAGTTTGTTAGAAAAACCATAATATCCTTTGTCATGAAATTTATTATTTATTTTTGTCATATTTTTTCTATAAGAGAAGGTAAGATTCTCATATACTTTCTCCAAATTAGATGATCTAATACTTTGTTTTCATTGTATTTTATTAAATTTCATCTGGTTTTATGGTATAGTGTTGAAAGGTAACATGAAATGATTTAAAAACGTTGTATTTAATTATGATCAAGATGGTATTTCTTGGTATTATATGCCATAGCAGTTGGTAAAGTATTAGTATGTAATATGGGCAAAATGATTCAATGAACCCAGTTCTCCTTCTTGCTTCGGAATAACACTTCTTTCTATCTTCTGTAGAACAGAGCCTTTTGTAGACGAATTTAAATAAACTTTTTTTGAGCCTCCAAACCAAAATAGATATTTCACACAGAACTTGCCTAATAATAATATCAAGAGCAATATGCAATTTGAAATACTTGTTCAAATTGCATTCTCTCATTAAAGTCTGATTTTCTGAAAGGAAATCTTGTTTAGAAGCACTTTATCATAGCCCCCTCGTTTCCTCTTGGTGCAGACTTCACAGAGCTGCCTGAGGATGACAATGCGCCATCACTTTCGTACTCGACCACAGAGACCCTTTCATGGATGCGAGAAGCCGGCATGGACGCCGATATCTATTCTTATGCTCGAGGACGTCTCCTAAATCGAGATGAATATTTCTTCAAAGTTTGGCATCGTGGTGTTGACAAACCTGAAGAGAAAAAATAAAACTAATTAGTTATTATCATAACTATTTTTTAATATTTTTGTTTAATTTGTTGAAAATAGTTCATTGTCTTCTTGTTAAGTTCTTATATGTTGATGTATATTGCCGAGTATGGAGAATATTTGTCTCTCAGTCATTAACAGATCGTGGATTGGTGTCCAATCCCGCTCTGGAAGAAATGGAGAATTATTATGTCCTTGTCAGTTGAGTTGGACTAACTACCTTCCAGACTGATGATAATGATAAAGTACATTTACCAAAAATGACTTGGACGGTGGGCTTTTACAACTTGCCTGTTTGAAGCCTAAAAGTTTTAAACGTCTTATACAAGAAATATAAGAATTTAGAAAGCAAACAGTTTTGTCTGCCATAAGTTGTTCGGTCCTTGGATTACTAATGCCAGGAAGGGAACTTCTTGCTCTGGGCTTTAATTTTAAATATTGAAAGAGGGAAAGGAAACCCTCATATTTCATCATCCTTATCATTCTGAGATGTTCACCTGTGCACACCCTGAAGAACAGACCTGGAAGTTTCCACCTGTGATTTTACAATGTTAGAGAATGGCTTTTGTTATTGGTGAGCCTTTTTTTTAATCTAGTTTTGAGCATCTAGAAGATATAGTAGGCTCACTTAATTTAAAGCCAATATTCCAACACCGTGGACCAATACCTTGTGGCTGCACGACTTTTTTTTTCTTTTTTTATATCAAATAGAAGATTCCCTATTTTGTTTTATGTCAAGCCTTTGACTCAGGATCTCTGTGTAAAAATACTTCCCATAGTATATGAAATGTTGTATGATATTGCAATACTTATATCTATATAATAAGACTGTGTCATTAGCTCTCCAGAATACAGACTCTCTCATAAATGAACCTTTTTATTGTGTATTGTACTGTGATAATGCATTCATTTATATAATTCAGCTGATTGCTTTGCAGAAGCAGAATAAGAAAAAAGATAGAAGCTGGTAAATATAAATTGTTTACTCTTTCTTTCTTGTGTTGCCTTGTTTATTTTTTCCCAAATTTTGGAATTGCTGTCAGGGTCCCCTGATTGTTAATGACTTAGGCTGCAGAGGTCTGATTCTATATGACTCTGCTGCTGCAACAATATATGAGTTCTAACATCTCTATAGATCTAGACCTTTGCCTTTGATATTGATAAATGGGGTCACTTTTTGACCAATTCCAACGCAGTCAGGTCAAGTAAGATTATGGATTTGGCTTGTGACGAAATACTCATGAACTGCTGCTGCTGTATTTATACATTATGCTTATGACTTTCTTTCTCCTCATCATTCTTCAACATTTTATTCACACCTTGTTATTTGTCAATAGTAACTTACTTGACTGGCCGTTTTGAATAGGCTTGTTGTGTAGATTGGTAATAAATAAACAGTTTAGCTGAGGATATTGGTTTTATTATCTTCAGATTATTTTCCAGTTTTCTTGACGTAGCGGTATTCCTTCAATTTCTCCCTTAACTTGAAAGCAACTGGGCATGATATGAGAGTAACTTTTTCATTATCTTTAGTTCTTTACATACTAGAATTGTAATAAACTTGTTATTACCCATACAGGAACTGTGGTAAACTCAGTTGCTTTTAGGCTGTTGGGTCAAACTTGGAAGGAATGCAGAAAGAAATACACAGGCATTGATATTAGATTTTGAATATTGCAGTGCAATATTGCCAAGAGCATTTCATACTGCACTTCCTTATACAAGTTAGTTATAATGAATTATTCGTAAAAGATGAAGACAGTAGTGCGAAGCATCTTGCAAGTGTTAATAATATGGTGAAGAAATATCACTTCCATTTTTTTATCAGGAGTAAATGAAGAGATTTTTTTTTTTTTTTTTTTGCAAAAGATGCTAAAAAATTTACAGTAATCAGACAAAATATGTGAATTAACGAGTAAGTTCGATGTTAAGTCCTCCTTCAATTACGGTTCTCTTTCTATGCTTACATCAACACCGAATATTCTTGGATATTCGTTACATATATCTCATTATCCCTTCACATCTGACAAGCCACAGTCCTTCCCATCTCTGTTTCTCTCTATGTTTTCTTTGTGCCCAGGCCTGATGAGGGTAGATTTTCTTTTTTGACCCGTCCTGGTATCACAATCACAAAAAAATAAAGTAATAATTATCCCCAGATGTGTTCAATAAATGAAATTAAGACATCACAAATATTCTTTGTGTTAAAAATAGTTTTTTTTTATGATTTTACTTTTACCACACCTAATTTTGTGATACTAAGATCATTTTATCTATCTATATCTATCTATCTATCTATCTATCTATCTATCTATCTATCTATCTATCTATCTATCTATATATATATATATATATATATATATATATATATATATATATATATATATATAATATAATATATATATATATATATATATCGTCCTGCATCTTACGCGAATACTTAGTTCCACCACTAGCCATGTAAGTTAAAGTTTGTGTAACGTGTGGACTTTTTCTACCGGTTTCAGGACACTTTTTATTATTAAAGTAATATATAAAACTATGTTAGCCTTTACCCAAAGCTATTTCTGAGATGATAGTGTTGACACTGAGGACTGGCTGCAATGCCAATGGGATGCAATGACGAGATGTACAGTACTGTAGGTATAACCTGAGATATCAGGTTATCCTTAAACTTCTTTACACATCCCGGTGTCTGATTTATAAAGGAAAAAAAATTTAGACAATTTTAAAGCCATTTTTCACAAACCATCTACACTGTATATTTATAAATCGATTCTTTAGAATCTCTTTCAGTTGTTCTCAGAAGGTTTAAGAGAACATCTGCATATATATATATATATATATATATATATATATATATATATATATATATATATATATATATATATATATATATATATATATATATATATATATATATATATATATATATATCAATGGCTAGGGCGCGCAACTCGGAAGTGACAAACCTATGTGCGAGCCCATCATGTGGCATTTGGAAGGCCATCCAACCATAATTCCTCAGCTCCAACTTGTCTGTGTCCACCCCAAGTCGAACAGCGAATCCTATTGAAATTTGAAATAGCAAACACATACACATACATGCAGGCACACACACCAATATATATATATATATATATATATATATATATATATATATATATATATATATATATATATATATATATATATATATATATATATATATATATATATATATATATATATATATATATATTATTTGTCTACCATTTTACGAAGTAGAAACAACAGCTTTTACCACTTGAAAGGATCTTCAAAATATTCTCATAAAATCCCATAATCCATTTGGATAGGATTAGACTTTGCTGCTTTTGTTTTGGAAATTCATTATTATCATTGGTAGTTAACTGTTATTATATTACAGCAACCTTTCTTTTCGTTATCCTTAAGATATAGTTCGGGTTCTCAGTAAGGAGAGGTGTAACAACTTAAGATGGGTATGAAGGTTTAACATACACGGGTGTTACACATGCAATACAGGACCTCATTTTTCTTTTTTTTAATATTCCGTATTTTGCCTCCGTCTGGTATACTTTGTGGTCATGCTCCACTAACCCAGAAAAATAATAGTCATGTATTTCAAATATATTTGTCTTTAATGTGCAGACTGTACTGACAGTTTGTATTGGAAGAAAATATGGTATGATAAGGCTTTGCCCATATCGAAAAATGACATATGCGAGCTAAAAATGATGTTTATCATCTGTAGCTGAATGTTTTACCCTAGACGTGAAATTTACATAAATAAAAAGTTCAGCAAAATTTGCGCTAAAAATCACCTGCGAGCATGAACATCGTTGCGGGATATCACCACATTTTCTTGCAAATAATTATTAACAATAATAGCTAGAGGATTTTTTTAAATTTAAATCAATGTTGATAATGCAATTATAAGTTTCTCGCTTATGTAATATATTATGTTACTCGTGTTAGTCTTGAGAAAACAAACGAGATAAGATGATGCTAATACGTTACTTGACAACTGAGCAAAATAGATACTACTGCGATCGTGGAATTGTGATAATGGCGCGGTTTCTTAAACAGTGTAAACCTAGGATACCATATTGTTAGTTAGCTAGACACACAAATGGATTTCATAAACACATCTGACACGGTTCTGTGTATGGCTAGGATCCCCCCATGAGGGGATCCTAGCCATACACAGAATCGCGTTAGATGTGTTTATGAAATCCATTTGTGTGTGTCTGGCTAACTAACAATATGGTATCCAAGGTTTACACTGTTTAAGAAATCGGGCCATTAGCACAATTCCACGATCACAAAAGTATCTATTTGCTCAGTTGCCAAGTAACGTATTAGGATCTGACGCGGCTCTGTGTATGGCTAGAATCCCGTACGGGATTCTAGCCATACATAGAACTGTGTCAGATGCGTTTATTAAATCCATTTGTGTGTGTCTAGCTAACTAACAATATGGTATCCTAAGTTTACACTGTTTAAGAAATCGGCCCAATGTGGACATTAAGGTTGTTTTCTGTCGTCTGTAAATTTGAGTGACGATAATCGTACTGTCGCGACCAGTAATAATGTAAATATTGTTTTTCATCACAGCCTTGTCGTTGATAATGTACAGGTACTGTTAGTAAATTATAACCCATTAATTTTCCTTATGATGCAATTGTTGTCATATTATTGAAGTACATGACCCGCTGTCCTACTACCGTTTTAGAATACATATAAAGATTATTGGCAATTTGTTTTCAGCTGGACCCGTCTCAATTTGGAGGTGAAAATTATAATTTTCTTGTGAGTAATTTTTATGTGCTTCGAAAAATGTATGCTAACCTAACATAACCTTAAGAATAGTAATTTAAGCCGTTGCTATTTATAGTATTTTGATGTTTTTTTTTATTTATTGTGACTTTGAAAACTGCTATAAATTACTATTTTACGGTAGGTTTGATTAGCATACATTTTCCGAACGCTTCCAAGGTCATATTCAGTCAAAATACGGTAAATCCATAGGAAAAATATAATTTTCACCCCAAAATTGAGACGGATCCAGTTGTAAAAATTTACCAGTTTATCAACACATTGTTCTACATTAACTTACGTTTGGAGGTAGCTGCGGGAAAAATAGGCCCAGCCTCCAAAGTAGTATTCGAAAGCTCGATTTAAAATTTTGTATCGAGTTCCTCGAGTTTGTGGTCCTTATATTCCTGTGCAATCAGTTCATGTTTATTACCTGTTATATTATCGTAGCCCTTTCATGGGCAATATAATATATTACCCAAATATATATATATATATATATATATATATATATATATATATATATATATATATATATATATAATATATATATATATATATATATATATATATATATATATATATATATATATATATATATATATATATATATATATATATATATATATATATATATATATATATATATATATATATATATATATATATATATATATATATATATGTTAGTTTTATGTTACTTTTTATCTCCATTATGGGAGTTGACACAAACTGGAGGTAGAGAAATAAGCATGGATTCCCTTGTTAACCCCATGCTGTGACCTCGACCATGGATCTATCGAGTATTCTTACCATTACTCTACTGCGGTACTCATATCAGGGTACTATATTATGAGCCTGAATTGTATTCATGGGGACACACAAAATTACATATAACGTAGAAATACTCGGATAATCCTTTCTAACTGAAAAAAAGAGGAAATATCTTGAATCAGGTTGACATTAGCTACCTTATTATTAGGTTAGGTTAGGTATAAACATAACCTAAATTAACTTAAAGTAGCCTAATCTAAGCCATCAAATTATGGGATTATTTAATGTTCTTATCATAGCTAATCTTTACCTGATTCAATAACTGATGACAAATATAAAATTGGGTTTATATATACATACATACATACATATACCTTGGCTGTTTCCCCCTTAAATTGGGGGGTAGCCGACATAAAAAAAAAGGAAAACAGTTTGGGGAGAAGTTATTCTCCCCTCTACTCCCCCTCTTCTTTGACGTCTCACAGGAGGTTGGTACAAGGGGGGGGATTCCTAGTCCCCCCGCCCCGTCCACTTTTAGTCGCCTTTTACGACACGCAGGGAATACGGTGAGGCTATTCTTTGATACTGTGCCCGCCCCACAGGGCACACTGACGCTAAAATAATGGATTTCATATTTAGCATAAACTAGATGATTGGCTGCAAGAGGGAATATATGTACTACTGAACGCTGTCAGGCATTATCCTTACTTGATTTAGTTTATTGTATAAGATAACCAATACAAGGATCAAGCTCAGAATAGGCACCTGATGTACCTCAATCCCAAATTAGGCACCTAACAAAGACATATAAAAATCTGTTGAGTACAAAATTTTGTTCTGTTAAATTAGGGTAACCGAACCTAGCCTAACCTTGAGCACCTGTCTTTTTCCTTAATCTCATGTTAAGCACCTAAAAATGACACCGGGTGCCCATTCTGGGATTGATTCCTTTATAGTTAAAGTATATCCTGAAATTCATCAATTAAATTTCTTTTTATTATTATAAATAAAATTTCACGGGAATTTGGAATTGGGTAAGGAAATCGTATTTTACTAATAAGTCATGATATATGCTTGTCAGTAAGATTGTGGAGATAAACGATAATACATATAGCTGATACGTGGCCGGTAATAAAGTCACAAAAAAGTCAGGTAAAAATTCAAAGGTTAGGTTAGATAGGTTAGGTTATGCTACATTAGGTTAGGTTAGATATTTATTCCTGAGACTTTTTCACTATGAATTTTTTACCTGTCACATTTTTACTTGGATTCGACTGATACGGCGACTTATCATTTGTTCTTCTTTGATGGTGTAATTGTACATCTTGATATATTGTTAGCTGGAAACAATGTATCTCTTGAGTTGATATTATTAAATTCCATTCTCGAGGATATAGTTCGGAGAATGAATTAAACTTCATGGAGATAGATGTGGAATGATGGCCATTACTTGACTAGTTCGCCTATGCATTTTTAGCACAGTTTATTATAGGGACAACGTGATACCTCAAGCTGTGTCAAAATGATGATGATGATGATGATGATTATTATTATTATTATTATTATTATTATTATTATTATTATTATTATTATTATTATTATTATTATTATTATCATCAAAGTAAGGAGATCATACTCTGTTTATCTGCAAAGTCCTCTTTCCTTCTTTGATGGGGACAAGAATTTGGCCTTCTTGTTCCCCCACTATCCATAAAGTCCACTAAATTGGGTTGAGCTGGGGAAATTGAAATACCCCTTCTCCTTTCGTACTTTCCTCCCGCGAAGAGTCAGGGTTTTGCCACCCCTTTTGTAAGGGTGATTATAGCCCTTTTGTGTATATATATATATATATATATATATATATATATATATATATATATATATATATATATATATATATATATATATATATATATATATATATATATATATATATATATATATATATATATATATATATATATATATATATATATATATATATATATATATATATATATATATATATATATATATATATATATATATATATATATATATATATATATACTGGGGGTCCTCGGTTTACGAGGTTCTCGATCTACAACGTTCGTGGTTACGATGCATCTCTCATAAATTATTAAGAAATCCTTGTTTTGACCTACACGGTTTGCATCATAAATAAGAACTTTGCTCGGGAAGAACTGGTTAAGCTTGGAGGAAGAATACGTCGTCACGTGGCATTAGACTGAGGAAGATGCATTACTCAATTCCCACTCGTATGTCATATTGTTATAGTGCTTATTCGCTCTCTGGTTTCTTTTCTATTTCATTATAATTTTTTGGCCTGTATTATGTCTCCCAAGCATAAAACAAATTCTTCTGATAGCATTGCTTTGAAGAAAAGTGAAGCCATCACCATGGAAACAATTTTAGAGATAGTGAAAAGCTCAGAAAAGGGAGAAACTGCTAGCACCTTTAGCCGGTTACTAGGGTTAAGTCGGTTACTAGAGTTAAGCCGTTCGAACATGGCAATGATTATCAAGGAAAAAGATCGCATCCTTGAACTTGTGAAAGGTTCTGCTCCAATGAAGTTCGCTGTGATTATTAAGTAGCTTAGTGGCCTACTGTGTGAGATGGAAATGTTATTTGTGCTTTGGCTGGGTGACCAGCATCAACGGGTTATCCCAGTGAGCCTTAAGTTGATTCAGGAGAAAGGAGAAAGATTGTTTAAGGCAGTGAAAAAGGAAAAGGGGGAATGGAGTGCAAGTGAAGAGTTTGTGGCCAATAAGGGTT
>JAXCGZ010003843.1:150000-168375 GCA_037179515.1 Halocaridina rubra
TTATACTGATCATTCTAAGTGACATATTCCAAATTATGCAGTACAGTAAATAATGGCATAATAATTTTTTTGTAATAAAATAAAATAAAATATGGCCGACATATACCTTTTCGTCTCATTTCTAGGCGTTGTAGTAGAACCAGACCGACCTGTTGGTCCTTTGGTTATAAGTGATGTAACGAACACAAGCGTGAGGCTGTCTTGGAATCCTCCCGAGAACCTCGGTGGAGGAGACCTCACCTGTTACATTGTGGAGGCCAGAATGGTTGCCCATGCTGATATCATCAAGTGAGTATTCTCATGATACTTTTGTTTTCAATTACCGAGATTATTATTATTATTATTATTATTATTATTATTATTATTATTATTATTATTATTATTATTATTATTATTATTATTATTATCATTATTATTATTATTATTATTATTATTATTATTATTATTATTATTATTATTATTATTATTATTATTACTAATAATTATAATAATAATAATAATAATAATAATAATAATAATAATAATAATAATAATAATGATAATAATAATAATTACACCACCACCACCACCACCACCGCCACCACCACCAACGACAACAACAACAACAACAACAACAACAACAACAATAATAATAATAATAATAATTATTATTATTATTATTATTATTATTATTATTATTATTATTATTATTATTATTATTATTATTATTATTATTGAAAAAGAAAACGCACAGTAGATTATACTGAACCTTTGATTATACAATGCCAAGCATTCGCCTTCCCAAAAATCATCTCCAAGCTGTCGAGGTAATAGCTATACTCAATTGGAAGTTTGGATAGATGGAGATTGAGTCCAGTGTTGATAACCGAGCAGTCAACATTACATGAGAGTTATGGATCTCAGATAACAGATAATTTCATAATAACTGAATTTAGTACAACCTTACCTGGTGGCGATGGAAGATTGGAGTAAGACGCTCCTTGCCCGTTAGGCAACTAGAACAAGCACAACTCGGAAGAGAAGAACGTCTCATCAGTGGTGTGCATCAATAGCGTGATCATACTTTTGGTGAAAATTGGAAACTTAATAATTTCCAGTAAAATGTTGATATCCTCTGATCTCCAGCGAGTTTCCTTTTCAATTAGTGAAATAGACTCTGCCTTCCCATTTTTGATGATAATTATTATTATTATTATTATTATTATTATTATTATTATTATTATTATTATTATTATTATTATTATTATTATTATTATTATTATTATTATTATTATTATGTTCGGACATGCATACAATCAAGCACACATTTACATACATACATGAATGTGTGTGTCTGCATATAAAATGGTCATACTGAATTTTATCACAAGAATACTTCTTTTCAACACCTGTAGAAAAAGTGGTTTTATTTAGTAACATAAACGGCCTCTATTTTCCCTTGCTTTTCGTACAACTCAGCAAAATGGGACGGAGAGAAAGGAGTTGGAATCTCCCCCTCGAATTTCCTTCAGCGAATAATCAAGGTATAGGAGGGGATTCTTCTTTATCTTCAGCTTTTCCCCCTTTCACATTGGGCCTCTTAAGCTTGACAAGCCTCTCCCACTCATTTATGGTGAACAATTCATCCTCTATTAATCTCTTCTTGATCATATTTTGTTTTATGCAGTCGATCTTCGTCCTTTTTGGTCTTCCAGTTGTTCGTCCGTCGCACCACTGTATTTATTACTATTATTATTATTATTATTATTATTATTATTATTATTATTATTATTATTATTATTATTATTATTATTATATTATTATTATTATTATTATTTTTTAATCACATCTTCCTCCTCCCATGACAGCTATGATCCAAATAATTCCATCTCTGAATATGCTTAGCTATGGAATGAGTGAACAGTAAGAGGGAAGAGACTAATGGCTATGCTTGTGAAATGAAATACGATTGTGAGGAGGTGTATCCTCTGATCCACCTATAAGAGGGTATGAGGCCTTGTATATTTATGTGTTTGAAGGATATATATATTGCTATTTGAGAGATTACTAACTGACGCCCATCCACATGAAGTCTCAAGTTCTATAATTATCACATGTTTGACTAGTATTTCTTCTCCAGACCTCCCTTTAGGCTCTATTTACTTTTGCCTATGTTAGCCTTGGAAACCTGGCAGGCACAATGTGTGTGTGGTTAATGATGGTAAAAGAGAGTCCCTTCGAGCTCAGGTTGACATAAGGGGGCTACTTTCCGTCCTGTAGATAAAGTGGAATAAAGAATATATGAATCACATTTAGCAATAGATAAGTGAAAAGGTAAAAAGGTAAAAAAAAAAAAAGTAGAGATGAAATGATTGGTTCAATTTAGTCTTTTTTTCCTTTTTACTGATTTCATATGTTTAGGTTACAGATGAGTGAAAAGAGAGAAACAAAAGATGACATGAATGGTTCACGTAGTATTATTTCCTCTTGACATTTTTTTTTTATGATCACAGATGAGTGAAAGAGAAAAAACAGAGATGAAATTCATGGTTCACAAAGTATTATTCCTATGGACTTATTTTTATTTTTGGTCACAGATGAGTGAAAAAAAGAAATTTTTAAATAAATGATTCGCTTAGTTTTTCGTTTTCCTTGAGTTGTTTTATTTTTAGGTCACAGATGAGTGAAAAGATGAAATAAAAAGTGATGGTGTGAATGGTTCCTGTGGTCTTATTGCTATTGACTTATTTTATTTTCTCATTTTTTTCTTTGATTTTAGGAATATCGAGATCGTAGACGCCGATCAGACCAGTTATATTGTTGATAACTTGGAAACTGACACTGTCTACATTTTCCGAGTCTATGCTGAAAACGAAGCTGGTATGGGAGACGGGCTTGTGCTCAGGACACCTGTTAAGATCAACGAGAATATACGTGAGTAATACCAATTATTATTATTATAATTATTCTTTTAATTTATATTATTTTGATGCTTCGTCATTTATTTTGTGAGTGACTTTTCAAGATGGATTACAATAAATGTTAGTGTTCCTGTTTGTTTATTCATTATTTTAGTGTGTGTTTATTTATTTAATTGCGTGTGTCTTGATTAATATTATTTTAGTCGTGATTTGTTATTTTGTGACTTTTATTAGTGAGACAACATGTCGGAGGTAAATGATAATGCAGCTATTTTGACCCCTTTATGTGTTTATGTATTTATAAATAATATTTATTTACTTGTTTATTTTTTATATACTTCTTTGCTTATTTATTCATTTATTAACTTTTTATTAATGTTTATTTTCTGATATATATATATATATATATATATATATATATATATATATATATATATATATATACATATACATATATGTATACTAGATTTGTGATTTTTTCGTATTAATAACACGTATATATTTACTCATGCCTGCTTCAGGTAGTTTCGCTTCATGCATTCATCCATCCATCCATCCATCCATCCATACATACATACATACATACATACATACATACGTACACACATACATACATGCATAAATATGTACGTACATGCGTGCAGTCATGACCACTGCATATCATTGTAGTATCATGTTTAAAGATCTTCATTTTTTATTCAAATTGGGTTGTTCTCTGTGATATGCATTTATCAGATGTGTGCATTTTAACTTTGTGTTAATAAATTCCACGTATATGTGTTTAGTAGTGAACATTCGCCACGTGGATGTTGTAATCCTGAATGCTGGCTGATTAATAGAAAAAAAGAGGATCCTGGAGAACTAATTTATCGGAGTATATATTTCATACAAATGAGTTTTACTGTATGGAATAAAATAGGGCCCTGTATTAGTGTCTGTGCATCACAGTAGATGTCGATACTAATAGTGAGTTTTTATTATTGAATCCACTTTTTGCAAATTGGAAAAAGTTAATATGTAGTTTAAAAATATGTAATGCATTTCATACCGTTATATACCCATGCTATGGCGCAGTCAGAGAAGATTAAATCGTTTAAGAATGAATAATAAGAGGTTGAATTTACAAGGTGAGAGAGGCCTTACTTAAGTTTCCGCCCTTACGACCCAATCCTCGAATGTGTATTCAAAATGTGACCACTGCCACTCGTTGGCCGAGATCGTCTGCCTTGGCACAGCACGATGGCACAAATGTTTGACGTGCCATGCTCCTTCTCCCCCCCCCCCTCGATTAGGTCTCTCTATTGCCTCCGTTCTCCTTTTCTTTTTCATCATCCCCTGCCTCCCCGAGAGGCACTCCGTCCCACCACTCTCGTCTCCTCAAGACTGGGGCATCTGGTGGTGGGCATTTAGCTTTTTGGCTTCAGAAGCCAGTCTCTTTCTTCCCTCAGTGGCGCCAGGAGCCAGTTAAACTTCTGCCGGGCCCAGAGCGTGGCAGTGGTAAAGAAGTAGGATATCGTGTGATGGTGCTGTAGTAACATATCATCCAACCATGGGCAACAAGCAGGGCCACGAGCTCTCGCCCGAAGAAAAACAGAGGCTGAAGGAGGAGAAGAGGCTCTTGAAAGAAGATAAAGAACGTAAAAAACGCTTGAGGAAAGTTGAACAGAAACGTCTCAAAGAAGAAAAAAAGAAAATCGGTTCTGGTGTGAGTTCTGCTGGAACCCCTTTAACTAAGAAAAAGGAAGAAGATGTTGAGAGTGTTGGTGGAAGTTCGCAGTGGTCAGAGAAAAGTGCAGGCTCTGCTCCTGAATCATGGTATCATTCTGCTTCTGAACCAGCTTCCAAGAGATCCTCTATTTATCTTCCAGCATCAGCTGGTCCTGGATATTATCAACATGATTGCTGGTACTCTGGTTACGAGGATAGTGGCTCTGAGAAATCGAAAGCCTCCTCTAGAGCGGGTTCCAGGCCGCCTTCGAGAGCACCGAGTGTCAAGGATACTCTGAACCTACGCTCGAGCTCTCTCGAGCGATATCCACTGGGTGTACCTAAAGGTGAGGCCATAGAACCTATGCACAAAGCTGGATCACTGGATTTAGCTAATGTTGTGGCAGCCAATTTCTTAGAAGACCGGGATAAGCTTGTCGCTGAAATGGAAGTTGCAGCTGCAATTGCTTCTCGTTACGATGAAACGATACGTGCTTCCAGGGATAAACTAGAAAAGACATCCGTTGACAAGGCATCTCTCATAGACAGAGCCTCACTAACAGAGAGGATCTCCATTACCTCTTCCGTGTATCAATCCGCCGAAGAGGGATCTGTCCGAGGTGAAAAGAGAAAAATTATTCTTGCTGACAGGGAATCTTTATCTTCTGTTTATTACTCAGCTGATGAAGGAGGAGATTCCAAAAGAAAGTCACTGGATTACACTTCCGATCACACATCAGTTACGGGTTCTTTATACTACTCGGCTGACGAAGGTGGTTCAATGGGTGGTTCTATTTACTATAGTGCCACTTCCGGTTCTGAAGTTGAAGATCATGCCGCCGACGAAGAAATTCTCGGTAAAGGTAAATATTGGCAAATTTTATTGATATTATGAGGATACTGGCATGCCGAGCCAAAAAATAGTATATATATATATATATATATATATATATATATATATATATATATATATATATATATATATATATATATATATATATATTGTAGATCCGTGATAAATATTAAAAGAAATAATTAGATAAATTACACGAAATGGAAAAGGAAACATTTACATTATAAACACACACACAAAAAACCCGACTTTCATTAGGAATCTACCATATTTCTTGGATTACAATAGGCTCTGCGCCTCATACATCTGACAGCTGTAAATTTTCATGTATTGCAGAAATATTTATATTCAGAAAGGTATTCTCGTTACTTAATTTAAATATATATATTTTTTTGTTCAGTGAAGGCTATTCCATTACTTTCATTGAAAAGGTATTACAGCAGCACCTTCTCGTTTTATTTTTCGATAGGTCTTTTATTAAAATGAAGCCCGGACTTCGCTTGCTATGTAACACCATTCATCATGGAAAATCCAAATGACAAATTATGAGTTCCCTCAGAGAACATCAATGTGTTATCAAATACTATTTTGACAAATTATAAGTTCCCTCAGAGTACATCAATGTGTTATCAAATACTATTTTTTCCCCTAAAACCTAGAAGACTAAACGTGAAACGTATAATACTATTTTTATCATGGCATGTGCTCTGTTACTTAACGTTTAAAGAGCAAACGTTTCTTCTCCCAAAATGGCTAAGAGGAAAGCACGTCTACCTCTATATAGGGGCATTTGTACTCCACATACTTTTCGGTCCATACATTCTCCGCATACCATAACAGCTTCAAATATTCCATGCCTCTCAGCTCCTTTCATACCTCTCATGTTTTCGCCTCTCTTATTGTTTACTTTGATCTGGCGTAAGCTTTGGAGAATTTTTTCTCTCTCTTATAACTGCTATTGTTTCACACTCGTTTTAGTAACTTTTGTGTTTGCCTATTATTATTATTATTATTATTATTATTATTATTATTATTATTATTATTATTATTATATTATTATTATTATTATTATTATTATTATTATTATTATTATTATTATTATTATTATTATTATGCTGTGCCATTTACAGTCGTAGTTTATATGCCGGTCGTTATTTAGTAAATGACGAGTAGCTGAATCGTTAGCATTATCTATTTTTTTATATATAGCATTTGCCGTTGAGAATGGATCGGTTATGTAATCTTATGATGTAATTTGGAAGTACGACGCTTTTCCTGGGATATATATATATATATATATATAATATATATATATATATATATATATATATATATATATATATATATATATATATATATATATATATATATATATATATATATATTATGTCTTTTCTTTCTTAGCCTCTGGCAAGTCAAATACATTGAGTTCACAACTGGAGTGTCACAGGCCAGTTCGAACCAGCTGATCCATGACCTCTGGCACAAGAATTAACAAGCGTATGACTATCTTGAAATTTTGTATTTACATAGAAAGACATTATTCAGAGATTGAGAGATTTTTGGATTCCATTTTTAAGTACGCAAATAGAAACTGTTATTGTGAATACGTTCGCATGTCATATCCCTTTAATAATACATAAAAAATTTAATAAAGTTAAGGTTCAGGTTTAGGTGAGCAAGAGGCAACGACATTTCACTGCATTTACTTGAGATCAAAACGTCTACACGTGGTGACAGTGAGAAAACAGGCTGACCCGGCATTCTGTCCTGTGGCGGGGGTCGCAATCTGATCAGACTTGTGAAGGAATCTGTTATTTCCCTTGGTTTCGTATCACATGGGCTATACTGACGACCACGCGATCCGGGAACTCCATCTTATTCTTCAAAATCGTTCCTGTTAAGAGGTGTCATACTTATTTATTTGTTTTATAGAGAGTAGAGTTGTTTTTGTTCACAGAATATTCATAGGTAGATCAGGACTAAAGGGGGGTTTACACGGTCAAACGGTTCGTCGAACGCGGTTTGACAGACAAGTGTTTGAAGTGATGTTCGAACGTCTGAACGGGGTATTTGGTTGTCGAACACACAACCAAATACCCCGTTCACACGTTCGAACATCACTTCAAACACTTGTCTGTCGAACCGCGTTCGACGAACCGTTTGACCGTGTAAACCGCCCTTAAGAGTGCCGAGTCTGCACAACGTTTAGACGTTTTGATCGCTAATAAACTCAGTGAAATGTCGTTGTCTTTATCTCACCCAGACTTGAACTTGAACTTTGGGAATGTCTTAATGTAATATCACAGTAATATGACAACGCGGTTACTGAGTTGATCTCAAATCATGTGGAAACTCGAGTATACATACATACATATACCTTGGCTGTTTCCCCCTTTAATTGGGGGGTAGCCGACATCAAGAAAGGAAAACAAATAGGGGGATTACTTTGCTCTATGGGCAATGACGAGGGAGCTAGCGACCGTTCAGATGGCACTGCTGGAGTGCCACAGCCCATCCTCCCGGCTCTTCCACAACCTGTGTCGCTTATATATCTTTGTGTGTGTGTGTGTGTGTGTGTGTGTGTGTGTGTGTGTGTGTGTGTGTGTGTGTGTGTGTGGTGTGTGGTGTGTGTGTGTGAGTATTATGCATCTGTGTATGAAATTTGTAATATACTTATTTATTTACAATATTGTTTGGTAAAGTATTTGCACTTCCATATTCCCATAATTATGGATTTCCTATATCACATTTCACAATTTATCGATTTACGGGACTCAGGCTTATCTTGCTTTTTTTGTAGTCCTTTTGCAAGTTTCTTGCTTTTTCAATCCTTTGTTTATTTAGTATCATTGTGGGAAATGGATATTTTTTTTTATTTTTACTAAAATATTTTTCCGCACTTGAATATCGAAAATAGAATCTTTTTAGCGTAATATATGACTCAGTCTGATAGCTGAAAGTCCCTCAAAGTTTCGTCGCGAAGAAATGAGACTCGGAAGACCTACATCACTTTATAATCAGCATGTTAATGGTTGTCAGTGATGTCCACGTGCTCCAAACGCTTCGTTATTGCTTCAGCCATCCTTATTAGCAACAACTCCCTTCTTTAGCATCAAGTTTGATTCATGAGTGTCTGTTAGATATTAGCTTAAGAATGAAAATATTATATAGAGAATATTTTGTGGTTTTCAAAGTAAATAATCAAACTGTTGTAATATTTTGAGACCAGTATATCTTAAGTGAATACTTGGTTTATTTAAAAAAATAAATACAGTAAGATATTTGGCTTCTTATTGAACTAGTTAAACCTTGCCTTTCTCTGTAGCGAATACTGGGATGTTCTTCTGTGAGTTGATTCAATATTTTACTGCTTTTTACTTTGCTTAGTAATTCAAGGAATCTATAACTTTTTCGTAATCCTTATATTTCATAAATGCTTATTCACTTCACCTAAGGACAGTGCGGGCACGTTATTATTATTATTATTATTATTATTATTATTATTATTATTATTATTATTATTATTATTATTATTATTATTATTATTATAATAATTATTATTATTTTTGGTATTGATTTGATGTATTATTATATATAAGTATGCATGTATGTATGTATAATAATAATAATAATAATAATAATAATAATAATAATAATAATAATAATAATAATAATAATATTAATATTTATTATTATTATTATTATTATTATTATTATTATTATTATTATTATTATTATTATTATTATTATTATTATTATTATACATACATACATACATACATACATGCTTATATATAAGTACTGTTATATATTAGTATGTATGTATGTATGTATGCATGTATGTATGTACGTAGGTATGTATAATAATAATAATAATAATAATAATAATAATAATAATAATAATAATAATAATAATAATAATAATAATAATAATAATAATAATGAAATTATATTCTTATGCTTTTGTCGGTCATTATAACTCTTGATAGCCTTCTATATATAACTTCATTTTACATGTTTCGAGTCTGTAACATAGACCTCTTAATTATCCATGACATCTCTGTGCCTTGCGTGGTAGCTAGCTGAGGGGGTCTTGATAAATGTTCCTCTCCCCATTCATTTATAAAACTCATGGCAAAAAAGGTCAGAGGAAGGCATGGCAGCGTTTAAACAGGTAGTAGCGCCTGTGAATACACATTTAGCGCCCCTGAGAGAGAGAGAGAGAGAGAGAGAGAGAGAGAGAGAGAGAGAGAGAGAGAGAGAGAGAGAGAGAGACGCTTGTTTGTATTTTTAGAGGGAGCTTTTTAAGACCTCACCGTGAAGAGAGACTTGTTACAACGTCAAGCCCAAAAATAGTCAGAGACATAATATCATGTTAGGGGGCTTTCATATCAGCAACAGGTTGTTTCTTTTATCGCGTTCTTGCTGTTACAGGTGTTAGATCGTCAGTTTATCATTTTTGGATATATATATATATATATATATATATATATATATATATATATATATATATATATATATATGATGCTATTTCACGAGACACGTGAATTTTGTAAATGTTTATGGATATTGAAAGAAATTTTTGAGATCCTTAGTACATTGTACTTTCAAATGTATTAATTTCCTTTAGAGGAATTCTCTGAAGATAAGTAATACACTTGAAAGTATAATGTACTAAGGATCTCAAAAAGCTAATTTCAGTTTCCTTACTTAGCGATATATATATATATATATATATATATATATATATATATATATATATATATATATATATATATATAATATTATATATATAATTTTTTTTTCATTTATGAATGTATTAATTAATATGCATAATTGGGAACGTATTAGTACTTGTCAGTTTGATTTTTTTCTTTGAACTCATTTTTATTTTCTATGTGATTCCCAAATGTCATGTAAACAGATGAATACATACAAGGTAAACATTTGTACGTAAAATCTAATGAACCGGCATATGATAAGATCTCACCTGGAAAGATCTACAGTAAAGACCACTTTCTTCCAACCATATTCATGTTGTCTACATTTGTCTCGTCTTACTATTCATTTGTCATCGTATGTATAACCGACAATGAGAATAACGTAACAGTAATAAGCTTCATGAGTGATTACGTAATTTGTTTCCTTGGAAAGGGCTTTGTATCTGTGTCTCCCCGTCTTCCGGTCGGTTAAACACTTCTCTGGCAACCTGGCCTTTATTCCTTTTCTTAAAACTATTAGTGTTTTAATGTGGCAAATTACTGAATAACTTTGACAAGGGAAGAGCCTAATCTATTAATGTAGTCGTTTTATGTCGTAAATGAGGTGCCTATGGTCGTTGGTAAAAGTTGGACCAGTAAAGTACTCTTTGGCAGGCAGCCATCGCTTTAGTCTATACACGTCCTTGCGTCATACATTAAATATAATAATATACTGTTCGACCGACCCAAAAATTCTTTTTACTACTGAGAGATTGGATGTAAGCAAATATTAAAATGTAATTATAAAGATTATTTTCCAAATTTGATAGTGGAAGGCTTTCGGTTGCTAGATAAAAAATATTATTATTATTATTATTATTATTATTATTATTATTATTATTATTATTATTATTATTATTATTATTATTATTGTTGTTATTTTTATTTTTATTTTTATTATTGTTATTATTATTATTATTATTATTATTATTATTATTATTATTATTATTATTATTATTATTATTATTATTATTATTATTATTATTATTATTATTGTTATTTTTATTATTATTATTATTATTATAGTTCAAGTTCTTAAATTAATTTTTTTTAAAGAGCAAAGAGATATTTATTTATTTATTTGTGTGTGTACTTTATTTACGTCCAAATTTAGAAAACTGTAAACAGTCCTTTGCACAAGCGTCTTTTTTTTTTTTTTATCTCGGAAAGTTATGGCGTCTCAGATATAGAACTTCGTTCTATTTGAATGTATATGGAGGGGAGAATAAATTTTCCGATCTTTTAGCTCAAAAAGTGAATGACAGTGAGTAGGCAGCCTACAAAAGGTAACGTTTGGCTGGAAGAGTTATTGTTTTCATTTGAATTTATACATGAGGTCTTCGTTTTCTATATTGTTTTCATTTGAATTTATACATGAGGTCTTCGTTTTCTTTTACTTGATTCTTTCGTTTTATTTTACCTGAGGTCTTTATTTTATTTGTCTATAACTTAAACTTTTTTTTTTTAATAAGACAGGACAGTAGAGTTGAGGTGAAACTGCTATAATTAAATGAGAGTGATCCGTCGTATTAATCGATTGAAGTACACATTGTTGAGAGCACTAACCCCATTCAAGTACAATCATTTATGATTATTTGTATTATTATCTGCCATTCCAGCTTCAATCCCTAACTCCAACAATGCTGTGTCCACCCCCATTCGAATGGGAACTACTTGTGACACATGGAATGGTGCATCCGTTATTGATTTCCATATTGACAGTATATTGTCGTGTCTTTGAAGAGAGTATTGGGCGTCATTCATGATATATTACTTTGTAATATATTAGTTTTCCTGACCATGAAGAATGACAGAGAATGACAGTCTTGGCTGGTAGTTTTGTGATATATAATGAGAGTTGAGGCATCTCTATTTTTCATATAATGAATGTGGCCCTGACCCATAAATATGTAGGATTTAATGGGAAATCATAAGATTGTATATATAGTTTTTTTTTAATGGAAGATGATCATCTCTGTTTTATATGTAGACTCAGCTGTATAATTTTATATATATATATATATATATATATATATATATATATATATATATATATATATATATATATATATATATATATATATATATATATATATATATATATATATATATATATATATATATGCATTTTTTTCCGTTTCTTTAAGAAAGACGATTCTAGTTGTGAGATTTTAAGGGAAATTACATGAGATTGTTTAGAGTGTCTGCCTGTTGAGTGAGATATATGTCTGTACATTTTCGTGTAGAATAATATATAAAGTACCTTCAATATATAAAATTTGATTCATATTATCTCTAGGGCTGTTTGCAGGCGGAGATGTACTTGCTAGAAGTTTGGTTATTATTTAGCAATTACACCCGATTAGGTTAGGCCATAATGAGATGGTTATATATCTGGACTAGAGCTTTGGGCTTTTTCTTTATGCCTTAATTTTTTTCTTCGCTATTTTAATTATACTGACAATAGTTCCGTACAAAAAAGTTTTTTTTTTAAATAAAGATTATTTTCTTTAAATGCAAGGCACTAATGCTATAAAATAATTTTGTTTCTGGTTTATGATACGTACTAACACTATCAGGTCTTATTGCCTGAAGCTTGGAGCTCGGTCCATCTAGCAGAAAATCCTCTTTATAATAATGTAAATAAAGATTTTGCATGAAGGAGGGTTATAGAAAGATACATTAAAATGAAAAAAATTAGGAAACCTGAAGCTTGGAATAACAGTAAATTCAAACCAGAAAAGGAATTCCAGATAAAATTGTTGCCTGTTGTAAGTCCTGTAAATTTTTGCAATGAAGCATTACTCTGCCATCATGACGACGTGTTTTCATTTTTGGAGGCATTTAAACTCTTTACCCCCATCCTTAGCTTCATCTGTGACTTAGGTTTTTCTTGTTAGTGCTCTGGCAAATCACTGAATTTTCATTGTCAAATCCTCGCCAATTCTTGGTCGTCTGTGTTTAGATTTTCGTTGATGGGCATTGTACCAGCTGCAATGAAACCTTTTTAGTTCAACTTTGTGTCTTTTTCCTCAGCCATATTTCAACCATTTCGTAATTATATATATATATATATATATATATATATATATATATATATATATATATATATATATATATATATATATATATATATATATATATATATATATATATATATATATTTAACAGACACTACTGTTATTGTTTTTCTTTTGTCTCATAAATATCCTGAATTTTAAAGCACATTTATGTCACATATACTAATATATCCTATTGTTGTCCTAGTTAGTTGTAAATAAAAAATAGATTCGACACTCTTTTATTATGATTGTGACACCAGGACGGGGCAAAAAAAAAAAAGCTACCGTCATCTGGCCTAGGTACGAATAAAACATTAAGCAAAACAGAGATGGGGAGTATTGTGACTTGTCAGGCAGGTAGGTAGGTAGGTAGGTAGGTAGGTAGGCATTTATTTATTTATATATTTATTCATTTACTTATTTATTTATTGATGTGTGAGAATACTATATGTGTTCTATGTATCTTTAAGCTTTTGGAAGCGTGCCAGCAGGACAGTGTGCTGCAATGTTATAATGTATAATCACTATTATTTAATTATATATAATAACTGATTATGGATGTACAAAGTAATATAATATGACAGTGTATAATAACTAATATCGACTAATATAACTCGTTTTAACCTGTACGTTGGGTCGTGACAATGCGACACCCGAGTTGTTATGAAGTTTGTGCACTGACATAGTTGGTTTAATGTAATATTTCCACAAAATTATCATCATTTTAATTCTGCATGCACTTGCCATCGATGTAACTTAAATTTTCCTCTAATATCATCAAAATGAATTCAGTAATTCTTTACCATTGATGAAGCATAAACCATATAATAATTTTGTTTATTACTAATGAGGTAATATAATTTCCCATTAATATCATCACCATTAGTAAGTTGGCTCATGGCACCAATCGCCCGTTGTGATACTACCGCTGAAGGTTTTTCTGAACTTAAATAGGACTGTCCTGGACAGTTCGATGTTAAGTCTTTCTTCAGTTACGGTTTTTTTCTATGCCTACAGCTACACTGAATATTCTTGGATATTCATTACACATCTTTTATTATCCCTTCACATCTGACAGGTCATTACACTCTCCATCTCTGTTTCTCTTTACTTTATGTATTCTTCGTGCCCAGGCCCAATGAGGGCTGTTTGATTTTATTATTTTTTTTTTTTGCCCGTCCTGGCGTCACAATCATAAAAAAAAAAAAAATTCTTTTGAGTGTGACATCAGGAGAGGCGAAGAAAATTTCCCTCAATGAGCCTGTGTACGAATACATATAAAGCAAAGAGAAACAGATGGGGAGTGTTGTGACTTGTCAGATGTGAAGGGATGTGTAACGAATAGGCAAGAACATTCTATGTAGATGTAGGCATAGATATGAATATGTGACGAAAGAAAAACTTAGCCTTTATTTGTAGTATCGCAACGGGTGGCTGGTGCCATGAGTCAGCGTACTACAATAGCTGAATACTTTATCGTTACCATTGATATAAAACTAATTAACCTCAAATTTTACCACTGTGTGAAATTCTTTATTGCGTATGGCCATTGATGTAAACACAATGTATATAGAAATGACCACCATGCAAATCATTTTACTGTTTCATATCGTGGTAATACAGATTATCACCAATTATATCATTGTCTTATATTATTTAGCTGGGACATAACTTATTAAAAAAAAATAATAATATTTACAGTAATTCTTGAACATTATCCCAAGTGAGGTGACTTTCAGGGGCAGAAGAAGAAGAAGAAAAAAATAAAAAGATAACGAACGAGAGAGTAAAATCGCCTGCGATTATGCGCAAGCGCAAGAGGGGGGGCTGATGGGAATGGGGGCTTAAATGTTGGAGGGGGGAGGGGAAGGAGCTGGGGGGGAAGATGAGCCCACAGTTGAAATACCTTGTGTTATAAATATCTGCCTTGGCCTCAGCACCCGCAGGGTGAGAGAGGTATAACCCAGCGGACACTGGCGATGTTGTTACTTTCCTCTGGAACAAATGTACGAATGCAGGAATAATTTTTCTTATTATTATGTGAATGTACTTTCAGCTCTCATTGTCAAGATTGCATGTTAGACTTGTTTTTATATGTTATTAAAGTTATATATTTATTTTATCATTTGTTACTCAGTTCTGTTAGCATCCACCTTATCATTTTAGTAGTTATTATAATCTTGTGAAAAGCAAAAAAATAAAAATAAAAAAGATGCGCATTTGCTCTCTCTCTCTCTCTCTCTCTCTCTCTCTCTCTCTCTCTCTCTCTCTCTCTCTCTCTCTCTCTCTCTCTCTCTCTCTCTGGTATTTATATTTTATTGATGTAATTCGCTAATAGTTATTTTTTTTTAAACCTTTCGATTAATATTACCAAATTAAATATATACTTACAATTTTATTTACGTTTTATGTGTCACTATTAGTCCCCATTTGTGGCTGTGTATTTACCATTTTATTTACGTTTTATGTGTCACTATTAGTTTCCACTTGTGGCTGAACACAGACGGATTGAAGCTTGGGTAATTAGGCCGGATGCCTTTCTCACCTACCTGCCGTGGCTCGATCGTGGTCCGTCATATCCAAGTCGCATTCTACCACTACGCCACAGCGGTTTATTATGCACAAACCCGTTTCAGTATGCTTCGTTTTAGTTTTTTTTTTTAAGTTTGTCGTTCAGACATATCTTGCTTGTGTTTATATACAAATGAAACTTCAGCCAAGATACGTTCCTATTAAAATAATTATATGAAGTCTATTTATGTTTAACTACTAAATCAAATCACCAGGTTGTAATGTACTATTTTAATGCTATAATCAAAATTTCGATTACATTATAATTACAGTTATTATTCTCTTGATAATGTCAGTAACTCCACTTGCGTTTGACTGTGATATATGGTTAGTGAATAATTAGGAATTTATACCTGAGGACGTCTACCTGTCACGTACCCCTATCAAATATGAAGAAGGGCATCGTTCTTGGGAAACAGTCATAAATGATGTACCATATGCCTCAACGTTAACGCTTGATGAGATGTGTGGTACTCTTAAGGCCGCTTCCACACCAAAGTGGCACGTCGCACGTGGCATGCCACGTGGCACGCCAGTTGAAAACGAACATCCGGAAATATGTGAAACCTTTCACACGGAAGTGGCGTGACACGTACCATGTGCCACGTGCGACTTGCATCGCAAGTCGCACGTGGCACATGGGACGTGTCACGCCACTTCTGTGTGAAAGGTTTCGCATATTTCCGGATGTTCGTTTTCAAGTGGCGTGTCACGTGACATGCCACGTGCGACGTGCCACTTTGGTGTGAAAGCGGCCTAAGTCTTTTGTTTTTCTTATTTATGTATTATTGAAATGCACATGTTCTCCATATTACTTGTATAGGGTTCATTACATATAGCAGGATTTCTTTGAGGATTATTAAAATGTAACGTATTCCATATATTATAGTAAAACATTCCCTCACACATAGTAAAATTGTATTACGAAGACCCATAAAATGTGTTTCTTATGGTAGTGTTTGCTCTAATAATTTTTATCAAGATTTAATGAAAGATACTATTTGTTTCTGTAGAAACAAGATTCTGGAGGTGAAATAATGTTGAGATATGAAAAACAAATCTGCTTTTCTTTTGGCTGTCTTTTCACTGAACTAATTCATGGGGCTAGGGAATTAAGGCTGGAGGCCATTCCTAACTATTATACTACCATTACGCTATGACCATCCCATTATATATATATATATATATATATATATATTATATATATATATATATATATATATATATATATATATAAAGCAAGATTAATATTCTTAAATTGGTCGGGAGATAGTCTCAATATAGTTCCCTAATCAGCACTAATTATGTTCTCAGGATAGTTATTTCCAACATCTGGTGTTACTTCACAATACCCTTGAGTTTTCCAAGAAAGGCAATATCCAGGTGCGTTCAACCGTATTGCTTAATTAAGACTAACGATGAAGAGGGAGAGGGTAATATATATAAGTTTAGCATACCAGTGATAGACGCAGAGTATGAGGACGTAATATATATGTTTAGAATTCCAATATGGGGATTAACTTCCTGTTTAAAATACCAGAAAATGCCTGTGTATAAGGTAGAGTTGATTTAGCTACTCTGGAGTTTTTAGTTCCCTTTAACAATTTTTTATGCCAATTACCATGTCGCAATGCGTTCCCTTTAAATGGGGGTGGATACAGAGAGGTTTGGGCTGGAGGAATAACACCTCCCGGCATATTCAAGCCAGCGATTGCCATGCTCGTCACTTCCCAAGTTGTGCGCTCCGCTACTGAACTGCCGCGGCGCAATGCCATTCTTGACACAAACCCTCTCCATTGCTCCAGACTTGGGATATGCACCTATAATAATAATAATAATAATAATAATAATAATAATAATAATAATAATAATAATAATAATAATATAAATAATAATAATAATAATAATAATAATAATAATAATAATAATAATAATAATAATAATAATAATAATAATAATAATAATAATGATAACTGTTGTAATATTTTAGCGCTCATAATAATGTTTCAAATCATCCCATAAATGCATTTAGTACAGTTAAAAATTAATCAACAAATGTAAAAAGTTTCCTTGTGCTGAGAGGTGTCAATATAATTGTGAATCTTCTTAAAGCTAAGATAAAACATAAGGTACACTTAGCTAATACTAAAAAAGTGTAATTCTTTATAGATTATGTGCGCATTCGTGCTTGTGTGTGTGTGTGGAGAGAGAGAGAGAGAGAAGAGAAGAGAGAGGAGAGAGAGAGAGGAGAGAGAGAGGAGAGAGAGAGAGAGAGAGAGAGAGAAGAGAGAGAGAGAGAGAGAGAGAGAGAGAGAGAGACCCAACATCATTATCATCATAGATTACATGTGTATTCGTGTGTGTGTTTGTGTGATTACCTAATTGTGATTACCTAATTGTGTTTACGGGAAAGAGCCCAAAGCTCGTATCTTCCCGTCTCCTGATCGGTTCCATTTTATACTTAGTGATACTTATCATACCTGTCCTTAAAACTATGGATTGAGATAGGATTAACTACC